>PVKA01014546.1:0-40991 GCA_004027165.1 Ctenomys sociabilis
TTTTTAAAAAGGCTAAAAGGCAGAAGTCAAAACTATAAGTTGAAAAGAATGTCAGAAACAGTTTGGCTGTTAACAGTGTGACTCACCCTCAGCTCATCTGACCTCAAAAGTATGATTTAATGCAGTGTAGCAGGAACCTCAGAGCAGATCCACTCATGACGTCTGTTCTGCTTTGTTCTCTGCACAGAGTGATGGTGTCCAGCAAACAACCTACCTCGCCCAGCAGTACTGCCACGAAGCAGTACGGGAGATCAGTAAACTCCGACCATCCCCAGAGAGAGACGCCCTCATTCAGCTTTCAGAAATTGTACTTACAAGAGAAAAATGATGACTGTTTTCTGTTCTTTCTGGCAGCTATTTTACCAGACTGTGCCTAAAAAAAAAAATCTGTGGAATACATTTTGTTTGCTTCATGTGCAGATAACCAAAAATCATTTCAACCCCACTGTTGGGCAGTTTTTCTTATTGGCAGTTTTTCAGAAAACTTTTTAAATGTAATTAAACCACCTGAATCTGTCGCTGTAGTCCTATAAAGTCTAATCAAGGTATCTTGATAATTATATGTGGTATTGTTTACAGGGTTAATAGCCACATGTAAAGCCATTGCACCAATAAATAATCATGTTCAAATTCATTTGGCTTGTTTTATCTTGTTTCACCGTGAGAGTCAGGTCAGAAAAATTGTGAAATCTACACCTAAAATTCATATTACTGATACTTTAACAATATGCAAAAGTTCACATAGGAGAATGGTTTATTACAAAAAGATTATGCATAAAATTTAGACAACGTATTATATACAAATTAAGAAAACATTCAACTTGAAAAAGAAGTAGAAGGTAGCTAGTTGATCACTAATGATACTTTGTTTAAAATTAAAGGTAAAATGCATATAAAACAGTCACATTGATTTGATAGCAATAATGGTCTTTAATTTTCAGAAGTAAATGTTTTGAACTAGTCTCACCATTCGCAATGCTGTTAAGTCTGTAACACCCAGTACATAACTGAAATCTGAAATCCAAATAAATTCTCAATGCACAGAACCCCACCCTGGAGTGCTCTACTTTAGTATCCTAAGCAATAAAGAACTATACATAAGACAAAAGAGAGAAAAATCTGGCTAACTCTCCCTTAAAAGGAGACCCACAAAGTGCATGTGTTGCATTTCAATGATGTCAAAAGACAGATCTGTTGGTTAAGCATATTTATGTTCACTGACCTTTCCCAATTATTTTAGAATCTTACATTGCTAGTGCCAGGCAATAGATTTAAATAATGCCTATTCACAAATTAATTGCATCCACTTTTACATTATGTAAAAACTGCTTATGAGTTCTTTTTATTGAGCCAGTGTACAACAGTCCACTGTAAAACCGAAGGACTACCATGGCATTCCTTAATAATTTTACCTAGAGAATGATGTGCATTCTTTGAAACCCTTTCTTAGCTTCGAAAGTTACTTTAAAAAAGGAATTCAGTAGATTGACTTGTAAATAATCTCAGATTTTAAATCTGCAAAAATCCATCACATTACTATTGGGTCACACTGAGATAAGGCTAAAGTTTTTTTTTTTTTTTGAAGTTAATATATTGAGAAAATAGAACCATAATTCTGTAATAAGTCAGTTTTTCTATTTTTAAAAGCAAACCAGTGAAGGAAAGGACAAAAACCTTTGGTTCACTTACTTATTTATGAATGGAAAAATTTATAATGCAAATTCACTCATTAAAAAACTTAAGTTAAAAATTACAACATTACAGATAATTCTGTTTGTTTCACATGAAGACCTTAGTAACTCATCTAATATGAGTACTCCAGAAAGTAGTACATAAATTGGAAGCATCTTGGAATTTTTAAGTATACGTAACAAATTTTTATGCATGCTTTAAACAGTTTTTAAAAATGAGAGAACCTAAACAAAAAGTATGACCAGCACCAGCATTTAAGTTTTCTGATTTTAATATTAGTCTGACATAGCATTAGTAACCATGCTGCACTGAAACATGTAATGGTACAGTCTAAATCATTTGTTAAATATACCCCACTTCCCCAGAATATTTAGGCTGGTCATAAAGTTAACAATGTTTAAGTATATAAGCACAATAATTTATGGGCAGCCCCTTGTATAAATTGCTGTTTAGCAAAATACAAACTGCCACAAAGATTTATGCTTACAGGTGGACATTCAAATATACCAATAGCATGTCCTGAAAACATGGGCACATTTTAGAACATTAAGACAACTCTGTTAACCATAATAGTCCCACAGTATGAGTAATACTCTATTTCAAAGGCAAAACAAAAAATATTAATCAGTATAGTGCATGATTGATTCAACATAGTTCCCAGGGAAGAGACCAGTCACTCGATTGCAGACTCCTTCATACCAGCCATCATCATTCTTCTTTATCACGTAAATGATTGCACCCTCCATAAATGACAGCTCATCATCCTTGTCTTTTGTATAATCATATATTGCAACAACTGTGGAGAAAATAATTGAAATATCACTTGAGTGCTCTACATCCAATATTTAATTGAATTTTAAATTATGTCAAACCTATAATGTAACAACAAAACCAACTTTTTATGAAGATTCTTAATTCTTACATTAAAATGGGCAACAAAAAGACAGGAATGAATGTTTTCTAAAGTTCTAAAATTCTGCCTAAGTACTGACCCTCACATCAGTGCTGATGAGGGATGGTTGGTACCTTACCTTTTTCAATATAATTCTTGGGGGCCCAGGCAGGATCCCCATCTGCATATGGATCACTATACTGAACTACTGCAGCTTCCTCATCTTCATAGTCCACTGGGGGAGGGGGTGGTGGAGGTGGAGAGTCATCAAATATGGGAATGTCATCTGGTGGAGGTGGTGGTGGTGGGGTTGGGCTATCAGCAACTAAAAAGATCCAGACAACATGAATCAGAAATTAGTCTAAAGGGAAATTTATAAATTAACAAAATGTAAGAAAGCTCTAATGTATAGCATGCACTACAATCAAACATGCAATGATTAGAAGTAAGAGTCTGGTGTGTTAAAGTTTATGCAACTTGTAATAATTCTACAATATTAAAATGAGCTTAAAATGAGGATTTCAAGAAATACTAAAAATGAATGGATGGAAGAGGTTAGGAAACAAAAGTTTCCTTATTCCAAGTTAAAACAAATGTCACTCTTTTAGACTGTCTAAAAGCTTATTCACATTTGTCATTTGCATTACAATAAATGTTACTATATTAATGATTTGACAGTTTTTTTTATTGTGCTCATTCATCCTGGATTTTGGCTTTTTACTAGCTTCTGTGCCCTAGAAAACTAAGTCTTAAGTGGGCATATTTTTGCTCCTTGTTTTGATAGAGAGAAACAAGAAACAGTTGGTAGTATCAGGCCTAGCTTGTGTACATAAGTTTCCTATTCTATCATTTAAATTTTAACAAAAATTAAGTAAAATTTCCAGTTAGTGGAAAAATCTTTGGATATAAAATTAATTTTTTAATGTTGAAAGGAAAGTAAGATTTTTGCATTATTGCTGATAAAACAGAAGCATGAGGGAAAGAACAGATCCTAAAGAAGGATCCTTTTGTTTGTACTGGGAACTGAATTTATGACCTTGCAATTGCCAGGCAGGTGCTTGTGCTTCTGAGCTATATTCCTGACCAAGGATCTACTTTCCTAAGAATACAACCACAATTAAGATTTAAACATAAAGTGAGGAGGGAAAAAGTAATAATAATAAAAAAAAAAAACTTAAAAATGATAAAATGAGTCATACCTCTAATTCTGAATGGCCATGATAAGTACATGTTTATGCTTTTAAGAAACCAAAAGTATTTACAGTAAAATGGGAAAAGAACTAGAACCCTTTTGACCAAACTGTTACAATAGCAAGTAATAAGTGCACCAAAACTGAGGAATTCAAAACACAACTCATGCTTAAGTTTCTGATTTATAAATTTCTTTATAAGTTCAAAAGAAAAATAAAAGAAAATTATAGAAATTGATACAGGTTTTTAAATTTTACTTCACTTGACTTGGAATAATGTGTTAAAATTCTAGAGGTTCCAATTTAAAATCCTGCAATAGGCATACTCCCATCACCACTTCAACTGTGTGATTTCTATTGACTCTTAAGGAGGAAAAGAGTGATAAGACAAATTCTGTATGGTGATGTACATTCTAATAGCTGTCCAAAGGTATACGATTTTTTTCTACAACATACATGTGTCCATTTATTTTATTTTTGTCCAGAACTCCTCCACCAATTTTTCTAACATTAAGAAAGGAAAATAGGTATGCAACCACCCCCACATTAAATAGCAACAACTCATGTCTTTAACTTGGCTTAATAGGTCACATATACGTGACTAAATTATCATTGCTTTTGAATTTTACTAGCTCAGTGTTTTCACACAAATATCTTTATGTCTAACTATTATACATCAACATTGGCTTATTTTCATATTATGACAGTTCAGTCCATTTCCTTGCATAATATTGCATAGCATTATGCACATTTAATTTACTGATATTAATTATAAAGGAATATTGACACACTGCTGAGTCAGGAGCTTGTGTTTTTTCTTTTAAAGAAAATATAAATAAGAAAAAAAAACATTAAAAATGATACAAAGTTCAAGAAACTGCTAGGGGCTCATTTTAACCCAAAACACTTATTAATAAATTAGTAAGTTAAACATTACATGCATTTATTATCACTCACTTTGAGAAAATGGATATCTTAAAAATAGAAAATTTGTTCATCAAAAGCCATTTAAAGTGCTGATACAGTTTATTATCAACTCCCTTAAAACTTGATCTCAAAGAAAATATATGCCAAATAAACTTGGAGAAACTGTAGTATAAAAGAGAATAATCAACTCACATGTTGGATAAAAAGAACTCAAATAGCTGTACCAAGGGCCTTTTAGCAATGTGCATGGATGCTTGGAAGTACTGTGTATATCACTAATGGATTTCTATTAATGAGAGTCACCAAATACTCAATGAGCCTTGGAACCATAATACTGAACAGCTGCAACTATTTTAAGCTATTTACTAATAATTCTTAGCAATACAGCAGTTCAATTAAGCCTAAATGGCTTGTGACTTAGTTTTTAAATTGTTGCAGCATTAAGCACCAGTGACTTAACCTAACTCCTGATTTTTAAACTGTAAATGTCACTTATTTTTCAACATTTGAGCAGAATTCCCAAGTAGCAGCGAATACTTGGTAAGGAAGGTTTACATTCAGAAATTTTCACATTTTAACGGGTATGGTAATGCACACCTGTAATCCCAGTATTGAGGATGCTGAGGCATGAGGATCACAAGTTCAAGGCCTGCTTGGGCTACAAAGTGAGCTCAAAGCTAGCTGAACTACATGCAAGACTGTCTTGAAAAAAAAAAAAAAAAAAAAACTTCAACATTTTGAAATTAATGTTTCCTATTAAACCCATATAGATCATACACTTCTTCAACGTGAGGACTGTGTCTTAAATTATGTGTGTTCTTCTCAGAGCCTAACTATAATACTGAAAGCTGCTACAGTGTGTTTTCCTACAAGCTGTGCTGGTCAACTATAATACTGAAAGCTGCTACAGTGTGTTTTCCTACAAGCTGTGCTGGTCATGTGTTGCTCCCCACTGCTCAGGCCATGTGCAAACTTACTTTCATGAAGAGGTCCACATGAGGCAGATTAGAATTACACAACATTACCATCTTAATTTCAGCGGATTTTTTGACATAATGCAATTCAGTATTTTTCTTTTTACCACACAACACTCACTGTGATCATGTAGCTAGAATTACATATTTTCTGGAACCTTAAAGTTAATCAGGCAGTAGTATAAACTAGTCTAACGTGATTAAAGCCTTCTATTAGAAACACCTATTAGAAACCTTCTATTTAAACAAATATTCATTGAATCTGATCTTCATTCACAGAAAAACTGCAAGAGTTGACAGGTTTACATATTCAGAAATAACTGTTTTCAGCCAAATAGTTCAGTGAATTAAAGCGCCTACAAGCAGGCACAGGGGCCGGTGGTCCAATCCCCCGGCCTGCCGTGCAGGGGTGCGCTGGGATGGCAATTAAGACTGGGCGTGCTGGTGCACACCTATAATCCCAGCTTTTGGGAAACTGTAAACAGACAGATCACCATGAGTGGGACCTAGTAGTGAGATCCTGAACACCTTATAGACCCTTCTTCCCTAAATATACAAAAGCAAAAACTGTTTTCAGCCTGTATGTAGCCATACTATGAAGTGAGGTCTACATTCATTATCATTCAACATTAAACGAATAGCATGAATATAATTTACTTATTACAGAGTTATTCTTTTTTTTTTCAGTACTGGGGATTTAACTCAGGACCCTGTGCTTGCCAGACAAGCGCTTTATTGAACTGAGCTATCTTCCTGGGCCCTACAGAATTATTCTTATTAATGAACCTTTATCTGCATTCAAATTCATTTATGTATAATCATCTGAGGCTAGAAGTTTTCCCTAAATTTCTTTTTTTTAATAATTTAAAGAGGAAGGCCAGGCATGGTGGCGCACACCTGTAATCCCAGAACTTGGGGGCTGAGACAGGAGGATTGCTGTGAGTCTGAGGCCAGCCTGGGCTACAAAGTGAGTTCAAGGTCAACCTGAGCTGCAAAGTGAAACCCTGTCTCAAAAAGAAAACAAAAACAATAAAAAGGAAATAATTCAACGGGTTGGGGGGATCTGTATCAGCTTCCTAATAAATTTAATCTCACAATGTATCTTTATGTTATAAAATTGTTTTCTAATCCTCTGGTAACTACTAAAAGTAGCAGTTTCCATACAATTTGCACTATGCAAAGATCAGATCTTAGGTTTCAGGTCATGTATATATTTAAGAAAGCTGCAGTTTTGAAATTTATATGGGTCAGTAATCATGCACACAAGAAAAAAAAAACTGAAGACCGTGCTCTTCAGTTTCAATAACGTATCTGCACCTATTTTCAAGATAATATTAGCTTCTCAATAAAAGTAAGAAAAATGACTCATCAGCCATGCATGCTATAAGGAAACAGCCTCTATTCTTTGATAGCTCAGTTTTCCCAAACTTACTGTTTTCCTGCACCCTGGCCACGAAGCCTGTGAGAGGTATCTGTGGAGTCAATTGAGGCATAGGGGGAGGGGGCGGAGCAATAGAAACTGGTGGCAACACAGTATGGGGGAAGTAAAACAGATAAAGGAAAGAAAAGGAAACAAACAAAAAGCAGAAGTCAGTTACAAGGACCACAAACATAAGTATGCAAAGAACAGTTTGCAAATGAAACAAAACAAAACAACAACAACAAAAAAAAAACAAAAACCAAAAAAACCTGAAGAACTTTCTTCAAGTTCATGTTCCCCAAACCCAACCTAAAGCCAAGTGTGCTTAGCCAATTAGTTGAATGTATTTTTAAAAAAAACACCCAAATATACTTAATTTAGTCCTGTTATATGTTATTTGGGGAAATTTTTAATTTACCATTACATTCATTTCAGTGCATTTTCAAACTCTTAATAAACACTTCTAAAATACCTAAAACTGAAATACCTACAGAGGTTTCCAGAATGTTGTATTTTTTTAGAACATAATTTTGCTATAACTCTATAAGGTAACAGACTGTCTAGCTTTTATTGTAAAGTAGAACAAAATAAAACAAATATAATACATGTTTACAGAAATAAATGTATTAATCACAGGCTTCTTTTTTTTTGCAGAACTGGGGACTGAACTCAGGATCTTGCGCTTGCCAGGGAAATGCTTATTCCATAGAGCCATCTCCCAGGCCCCCAGGTTTCCTTTTAAAATAGTTCTAATGTATTTAATTTTACACACAGCTCAACAGAACCCCTTGTTTGTAAAACTTAAGTTGGCAATTTTATTTTTAAAAACATTGCTAATGGGGTAGCAATGCTCCCTATACCATGTTAGTTACTCAGAGTTTCATGGGATCAGGTGTCTCAGGCATGAACTTTTGATCATTGTTTTGAAAACAGAAAACCTGATGAATAAATTAAAATGTGCAATTCTGCACATTAATTTCCAAGAAATAACTGGTTAGCTTGAAACATTCAATTTCTTCCAGGAAAAGGACATAATGTATAGGAAACATAGCAAATGCTTATCTGGGCAATCATTGTAAAAACTGTAATATAAACTAGAAATAAGCACATGTATATGTTCTACTGCTTTTTCTCATTTTAATAGGACAACAACTGCCAAAGATGACTCAGAAAAAGGCAAAATTCAGTTTTCAACTGGTCACTAATAAGTGACACTATTCTGATGAGAAAAACAATTTACAAATTCCCAAGAATCATTTTTTAGAAAATTATTTCAATTAATCCACTACATGAACTATAGTGATAAATATAAAAAGCTTGAAAGAGGTTCAGGTTTCTAAGAAGTAACTATATTTAAAGCAGCATATGTGCACTAATAATTTACTCTATGGCTAAAAATAACAATTCACTATGAAAGTGGTATTCTTTATTCTGTCAAATAAAAGTTGAGAGGTTTTGATTTTTCAAAAATAATTCCCACAAGCCTAAATCTTTTAAAAGAAACATCCTTTAGTGACTAGCCATGCTGGTTAGTATGTAAACAAACAGAAAGCTACACTGTGAAGCTAGTCATCATTTACATCACATTTAGACAAAAGGAAAAATATGCACATTAAAACACTAAAACATTTATATACTATTAAAACTACAACACCAACAGTGACTCATATTGAAGGATAACCAGACAAAACATAATATACTAAAAATGTGAGGCCAATTTTGCTTTCCAGTGTGTCTTATAAGTATTGCTAAAATAAAATTATAAACAATGTACAGATGAAATAACTCTATGTGTAGAGTAATATAAATGTGTAAGTAGAGAAATGAAAATAAAGATGATATCTAAAAAGAGAATACGGAAAAATGAAAAGTTCAAAAACAAGGTGAATTATACATCTGTGGAATATTCAGATACTAGCTATCTTCAATATCAAAAATGATCAAGGGAAATGTGAGGTAAAATTCTAACTGGTACAGTTTAAAATTTCTTAGTAGCTTTAAGGAAAAATTTAGTTTGAAGAGATGTATAAATTTGGCATCTTCGTATTTTGACATTTGTTAATGTATTTTCAATTTTTAGTAGTTTTTTCTATAAAGCAGTGAACCTGTAACTAAAAAACTTTTTAAATGATGAAAGAGCTTTCTTTGAGATCTGCTTAAAATACAGATTGAGGCCATAATTAGAAACTTTAAAAAGGCCTTAACCTCCAACATGAATTTGGTTCTTTTTCTTTTTCGTTTTTTTTCTCTTTTTGAAACAGGGTCTCACTATGCAGTTCAGGCCGGCCTTGAGCTGTAGCCCAGGCTGGTCTCCACTGGAAACATTCCTCCTGCTTCAGAGTCCCGAGTGCTGGGATTACAGGTATGTGCCACCACACTCGGTTCTCACTTAAGGGCAAACACAATGCAGCTCTAGAAAGCCATTACAGTAGCTACATGGAAAGCCCCATTTTGGCGACTGTATGTCTGGTGACTGTAGCCTTAAGCTAATGACAAATAATAAACAAGCAGCTCATTTCAGACTTCATTTTTTTCCTTTCGTACTAAGCATCTTAATATGGAAAGCGAACTTAATGACTACCCTAAGCTTCTCAAAGTTCCTATTATATGCTAAAAACTATGTTCTCATCTTAATAATTTTGAACAATGATTGTAATTAGTATTGAGATGTGGAAAGAAATCAAAAGAAAATCCTTCCCACTGTTAGAATCATTCGAAGACAGTAATTAAGCAAGTAATCATAAATGTTTTTAATTGGTTCTGAACTCATTTCAGTATTAAGTTAATGGCCTTTAAAGTGATAGCCAGCAATTTCATTTTATTATTTTAAAGGTAAATTTTCATACTATTTGTCTCTAATTTTGCCATTACACCAAACTAACACAGCAAGCCAATAAAAATAAATTTACTTATTTCAGTGATTTTTTTTTCTGTTCTCTGGGTATATTTCTGCAATGAGAATAGCATATGAAAGCAATAATTAAATTTCAGTATACTAACCATATTTAGTCTGAATTTTGAAGGGGTAAGCAATTGGCATCAAAATGTTATGATTCAAACACTAAAATTCTAAACCAAATATAAATATCAAAAAGCATGGTTTCAATTGTTGTCTATCACTGGCAAGAGTAATCATTTCAAATAATTTCCTTCAAAAGGAGCTCCACTGTTGTATGCCTGCGAAACACAAGCTTACTTGAACTTTGAGAATAAAGTGGACCTCCATTAACATGAGGCTGAGCAGAAAATTGAGCAGTCACAGAAGGAGTCCGTCTGTATCCACCCGAAGATGCCGAAGAAGTGGTAGAGTTGTGTCGAGAAATCTGCCTGGTCATTGTGCCATACTGGGAACCAGGAGTTGAGCCCGGGGCTGCTGGAAAGCATTTAGTCAAAGGCAACCAACAAAGAGATTTGAGCATTATAATCACCTCAGGTGATTGACAGAACAAAAAAGTGGAAACTCTCAGAAATATTTATTATTTTGTAAAGGCCACAGCAAAATAGAGAAAATGAAAGATAAAAATCAGATTACGCCAAGTTGAAAGCAAACAAAAACATAAAATTAAACACATAACATCCTTTTTTTGGCAGGGGAAGGAGGCTGGTTTAGGCTGCCTTAAGGGCAGATATGGTGCAGCCTGCAGAGCTGGGGATCAAACTGCGGTCCTGTGCACCTGGACTCAGTTTGCCCAAGCAGGCACTTTTAACAACTGGGCTAACTGCAAGCCCCCAAATAACATTCTTAAACCTTTCAAAAAACATAACCCACAGCAGTGCTTTGCTAATGCTACATATAATTTTTCAGGAAGAAATAACTATATCTATGCTTTTCTTTTTCTTGTCCTTATTTCCTAAACAACACAATATAACAACTACTAACAGCATTTACATTGCATTAAGTTTGATAGGTAATCTACAGGTTTAAATTGTACTAAGGGAGTACTTAAGTAGATTATACCCCAAAACAATGCCTTTTCATACAAGGAACTTGAGTACAGTATCTTTGGATTTTGGTTTTCTTTGAGGTCCTAGACTGATTCCACAGGTAAACTGTATCTGCAAACACCATAGTGTAAGACAGAAAACCTAGCCTTTTTTTTTTTTTGGAGACAAGAATCTCTATACAGTTCTGGCAGGCCTTGAGCTGACTCTGTGGCCCAGGCTGGTATCAAACTCACAATGATTCTCCTGCTTTAGCCTTCTGAGTACTAGAAGTACATGTGTGTCTCCATACCTTGCTAAAACCCAGGTTTTTACATGCATATGTATTTATATCTGGTTTAAAAACTTCTTCCTCCCAACTTTCAAAGTCTTCAGTTTTAATTCACAATACTGTTATTTAGTCTGGCTAAGTCCATATTATGCAACAAACTTTGAACTGTTAAGCCTACTTTCCATTTTTAATAGTACTATTTTCATTTTTATTGCACTCAGAAATAATAGTATCAATACATATTACAATACAATAATTTTAAAGCAAAATATACTTTCTCATTTAAAATTTAAATATGTTATATAGTGTAACATCAGTATTTTTTCCTCTTTTTTAGGGGTAACTGACAAAACTGGAAAAAAAATCTTAGAACATATATAAAATACTTCTAATCTTACTGGGTTGGTTGGCTGGTTGGCTGGCTGGCTGGCTGGTTGGTACCATAAATCAAACTCAGGACCTTCCACTTTTGCAGATGCTTGCTGTTGAGCTATTTCCCTGGCCCTCTTTCCCCTTACTTGAAGGCTTTTTAATTTTTGTAATTTTTTTTTCTGTGTGTGAGATAACCCAGGCTAGCCCCAAACTCACAGCTATCTCCTTGCCTCAGCCTCCTGAGTGCAGGGATTACAAGCATGAACCACCATGCCTAGATACTTGAAAGCTTTTATATTATACCCAAAGCAATTTTTTAATAATAATAATAATAACACTTACATAAATAGTATCTAAACTGATCAAAATATGTCATATTTATCAACATTTTAAGTTTTTTTTAATGAATTTATTTATTTTTTATGGCAAGTTCAGCCCGCCATGGGGGTAGGGCTGGCATGGCATGTGTTGCCAGGGATCGTACTGTGGTCCCTGTACTTGTTTAAGCTTGCCTAGCAGGTACTTTAGACTGCTGAGCTATCTTACCAGCCCAAGAGTTTAATATTTAAAAGGTTAGTAGAATTAAAAACCTAAAGTTAACATCAAAATTAACCTTACTGGGCCAGGGATTTAGCTCAGCAGTGCAGCTTCCCTGGCAAGTAAGGTCCTGAATTCAACTTCTGATACCCCCCACCACCTCCTGCAAAAAGAAAAAACCATTAACCTTATCTTCCTTACTCCACTCAAACACATTAAGTAAGAACCATCCTAGTTTATATTCACTAAATTGTCTTAAGAGATCATCCAAGGTTTTAAAACCATACAGCAGAAATTGTCCATTAAGAAAGTTAGCTAATAGTTAATATCTTGAAACTCCTGTAATCCCAGCTCTCAGGAGGCTGTAAAACAGGCAGATCACTAAGAGTCCAATCTAGTAGTGAGACCCTGAACACCCTGTAGACTCTTCTCTAAAATATCAAAAAAAACAAACAAAAAAAAAAATCATGTCAAAGACTTTTGGTTTTTTTTGGCAGAACCAGGGATTGAACTCAGGCTCTTGCGCTTGCCAGGGAAGTGCTTATTCCACTGAGCCATGTTCCTGGCTGTCAAAGAGTATATGACTGATACATAATCATGTATGCATAGGAACAGGCATGGTGGCGCATGCCTGTAATCCCAACACTCCAGGAAGCTGAGGCAGGTGGATCGATTCCAGTTCAAGAGCAGCCTGGGCTACAAAGTGAGCTCAAGGCTAGCCTGAATTGCAATGCAAGACCCTTTATCAAAAAGAGAGAAGATTATCACATATGAATAGTAATTTTCATACATATATACATGTATATAAAGTATTTCTCTGAGACAAGAACCCAGCTCAAGAAACAGTTTAACAGCATCACTGAAGCTCTCTGAGTGCTCTCTCCTGGATTTCCAGTCCCACAAAGTACGTGTTAAACATTATTTTCTGTACAGTTTTTACCACACATGCATGATAATGTAACCTTAAGAATAGTTTTTATAAATCTGCAAGATTTTACAATGGAATGAATCCAGATATGCCAGTATCACTGAATTGCTATTCCTTTGATACTTTTTTTAACATTTAACTATGTGGATAAGTACATTATTCATTCCTGCTGCTCTGTTTCTATGTGAATATATAATTTACTTATTTTATCTGACATTTAGCTTGCCTCCAGATTTGTGCCATTACTGCTGCTACTACTATGATGAACATTCTTACAAATGGTTCCTGAATGTCCCCAGAGTAACTGTTCTCAATCTGCATCATTGATTGGAATTTTACAACAAAGGTTTCTTAAAATACAGACTCCTGGGTTCCATCTGAGAGTTTCTAACTGAGCAGGTTTGGAATGAAACAGGATCTGAAAGCTTACATTTCCATCCAGTTCCTGGGTGCTTATATCTGGGAATAGCACTCTGAAAGCCAGTGCTCTAAAACAGTGGTTTGGGGACTGGGGAGATAGCTCAGCAGTCTAAGCACCTGCCTGGTAAGTGCAACAATCCAAGTTTGATCTCCCATACTGCATCCCACAAGGGACCAGAACCTTGAGCATATCATGCCTGCCCCTGAAACCAGGCATGGGGGTGCATGCCTATAATCCCAGTGCTAGGAAAGCTGACACAGAAGGATCACTACAAGTCTGAACTGCATAGCAAGACCCTGTGTCAAATGAATAAGTAAACAAATAAATAAATAAATACAGTGCTCATCCAAACTTTTGGATTTTAGAGTTCATGCTTAGAAATTAACAGCCCCAAGAGCTAGGCATGGTAGAACACACATTATCCCATCCCAACACTGGAAGATGAGGCAAGAGGATTGCCTTGGGTTTGAAGCCAGCATGAGCTATCTAATAAAGGTTAGCCTGAACTACATATGAGGACCTTGTCTCAAACAAAACAAACAAGTCCCTCTCCACCAAAATAACATAGAAAGCTTTTGCTGGTATGAGTTACAGCTGCATTAGATAAAGCTCACATATCTTTGAAACACATAAATATACAACTACATATTCAATTAACTACTAAAGCAAAGCCTTATAACCTTTACAATTGAAAATTCAATTATACATTTCTAATAATGAGAATGGAAATGACAAATAATGAATATAGCTCTGACCTCCAGACTCAATGAAAGGATCTCGGCCATCTTTAGGAGTCCCTTAACTATACTGTGAGAACTAGCACACTTAGATGAACATCTCAAAATGACATTGGTAAAGCCTAGGACAGGTACATGGTCAACTTGACTAGCCAACAGCAAATTACTTTGCAAGGTGAATTTACCAACTACGACTCCCTTCCTGTTAACATAAGTCCTTATCCACACCGTATGTGTAGACATCTACATCTTTTCCTATCAACTGGACAGAAAACTTCTTCAATGTATTTGTCATTACAGGGTTTTACTATGCAACTCAGACTCAAAGTGATCCTTTTATTTTTGAGCTTCCTCAGTGCTGGGATTACAGGCATATGCCACTATACTGGGACTCTGTGGACAGCTCAGCCCACCCTGGGAGTGGGGCTGGTACAACATGTGGTGCCAGGGATCAAACCCAGGTTCCTGTGTTTGCCTACACAGGTGCTTAGTGTGCTGAGCTATCTCACTGGCCCGATCCACTACCCTTTTTATCTGGATATATGTATAAATGCTCTGAGAAGCTGTTGTTGGGTAGCTTTATTTCACCTAAATTGAAATTCAGCTCTTATTTCTCAAACTAATTTATTTACTTCTATGTTTATTTCTAGGCTAAAGGATTTCCACATTAACTATATAGTGTCCTCCCCAACTTTGAAAAAATTTAAATGTGTTTCATGGCAAAATATGTTTCCTGGCAAGTTCTCAAATACCATAAAACTGGGCTATATCAGAGTTTTTCAGACTGCAACCCCCAGGAAAAGAGTCCCCACACCATACATTATTTTCCTTTCTTTCTCCCCCATCCCTAATTTCACCCCTAAGGCTGTATATACTAGAACATTCTGGATCAAAATTCACTGTAGGTGAGAGGGTTCTACATTGCTTTTTTAAAAAATTTGAATAGTTACTGCTAGAAAAATCTAAATAAATACAAGCAAAAACAACATTTAGTTGGTTATAAACCACACAAAGCAACATTTCCTAATATAGAAAAAGTTATTTGATAATTGTTTACTGTGTAAGTTCAGAGGACTTGCACCAGAAGAAATTAGTGTAGATTAATACTCTAACCTTTGTGTTATCATCTACAACCTAATAATTATAAAAACCATTGGTCTATTAGGTACACAGGACTATTATTATGAATTCAAGGCCTCCAATGGGTATGCAATCTCACCTATCACAGTGCTCACTGGGAGGGACGGTGGCAGAGGTGCTGCTGGTGGAGCTCCAGAAGGAGGAGGGACAGAAATGTTTTCTAATAAAATAGTTTATAACTGAGGTCAGAGTGCAAGAAAAGAAAACTAAACATTCTGAAATGGCAGGAAAATACAATGTGTTGGAAAGAAGAAAAAAGATACCCACATATAAAGCACATCTAAACAAGTAAGATTTTACTAGATAAAAGGCCAGTGAGCTTGGCATAACTCCATTATGCACAGAATAGTGTTTTCTCCTACAACTATATACTTAAGAAACTAAGATTTTTTCCCAACTGTTTTCATATATATATATCTTAATCCTAGAGAAAGTTGGCATTTTGCTTACTGAAAGTCAGGGGCTAATTTAATATTCTCTACATATACCTTAATTTTTATACTTTATGAAGAATAAAATAATTTTTCCTGTTTGAATCTCATTTTATGTTCACTGCATTTTAAATGTGAAGCCAAAAAACAAGCAACACTACTATTTAAATGTTAGCCTGCAAGGAAACACTGAATTTCTTTCAAACATAATTTACCTTTACAGAAACTCACTCTTTGACTGTAGTATCATACAACATTGATCTGCTCTTGAAATAATAAATATCATTCTTGACTCCTGACAAAGACAAGCACTTCTAAAGTAAAATGCCCACAAAGTTATTTCACAAAGTTATGTAAGGAGAAAGAGCTGGGAAAGTCTAAAATATATTGTGAAAATGATTCTAAAACACTGTTAAATTTATTATTAACTTTAACCATAGTAAAAAATTAATAATTTTATTCAATATGACTAAATTACACCACCAATAAAGCTCATAAATACGACCCTCTATTAAACAAGGATTAATAAATAACATACCTGGTCCAATAGTGGGTGGAGAAGGTGTAGGTACAGCAATGGGAATGCCAATGCTACTGCTTCCACTGTTCTCTCGACTTCCACTTCCTCCACTACTTCCACTGCAAATAAGGGCAAGATGTGTGAAAAAAGCAATGCTGGGGATTTTTTTTAAATTGTAAGTATCAACACAAGGCTACCACCTACTCCTTCTAAGGGATGTATGTGTACAGAAATTTTTTAATTACTCATTACAAGCCTTAACTCTCATACTTGAAGTGGCTCTTGTGTTTCATACTACACTACTTTCCAACTTCTTAAACTAATATATCACAGTACTTACAACCATCACAGAAATACATGAACAATAAAATTTACAGTGCAGTGAGTTGACAAGCATTTAACTAGAACGTGCTATGAAGAGTAGTGAACAATGTAGACATCAACATTTTCATGGAACATTTAGCTAAGCATGAAAACATAAGACTTAAAACTAACATGATAAAAATTACAAAAGAGAATACTTAGAGAAGTGAATAAGGATCTGAAATTAGTATAAACATCCTAGTCAGAAATTAATATAAAAATTACAAAACATCTCAAATAAAACAGATAAATTATCTGGAAAGATGAGCATAACAAAAATATAAATAGTACTGAAGCTTCAGCACAGGATTTGGAATAGTTGCTATTTTACTTCTTATGGATATTATATCTTTTTAGCAATGAGACTTTGCACTATCATTTCTATTGTATTTAGATCAGACTCATAGTGATCCTCCTGTTTACAGCCTCCCAAGTGCTAGCATTACAGGCGCACACCACCATGCCCAGTCTCAATTTCCCTCAGCTATCATTTTAATAAGTTTAAGATCTTGCACTACCTAATTGTCTTTGGGAAAAAAATCATAATAGTCTTCTCAACTGATTCAGAAAAACCTTTTACAAAACTTAACAATCTCTTCATAATAAAATCCCTGAAGAGATTAGGATAGAAAAATCCTATCTCGTTGGCAAATAAACTCATAGAATGTATTTCTATTTAATAAAAAAGCTAAAAATAAAAATGATCATGCCTCAATATGCTAAAGGCTATATATGACAAACTCAGAGGCAACAGTACTGAATGGGTAAAAATTCAAAGTACAAATAATATTAAATAAGTATAAATTAATAAGGGAAATAAGCTATCCCTATTATCAGATGATATGACTCTATACATAGAACATACTAATGATTCCACCAAAGGACTTATAGATCTGATAAGCTCAGAAAACAGCAAAATGCAAAAATCAACATTTAAAACACCACAGTCTAGTGCGGTGGTGCACGCCGTGGTTCTAGCACTTGGGAGGGTGAGGCAGAAGGATAGCAATGAGTTCCAGGGCAGCCTGGAATACACAGCAAGTTCAAGCCCAGCCTGACCTTCCTGTCTCAAAAATAGATGGACCCATGGATAGTCAGCTAGCTTTTCCTTTTATACACTAATAATGAACTAGCTAAGAAATATTAGAAAAACAATTTTATTCATAATAGCTTCAACAAAATAAATAAAACTAGGATTTCCGTAATATAGATCTTTTTAAAGCAAATTACACAAAATTGCAGAAAAAAATTGAGGATGACACCATAATACCAAAACCCTTTCCTTCCCAGGTTCATCGGTTCCCATAATTAATATTGTTAAGGGCTGGCCAAATAGTTCAGCGGATTAAAGCGCCTGCAAGCAGGCACAGGGGAATCGGGTTTGATCACTGGGCCTGCAGTGCAGGCCCCGCCCCTGGGGTGTGCTGAGACAGCGATTGAAACAGGTCATGGCGGTGCGTGCCTGTAATTTCAGCTCTTACAACAAGTCCGATGAGACCCTGAACACCCTGTAGATTCTTCCCTAAAATACACACACACACACACACACACACACACATATGGTATATTACCAAAAGCAACTGTAGATCCATTGTAATTTCCATCAACATTTCAATGACATTTTTCACAAAACTAGAAAAAAAATAGTCCTGAAATTCATATAGAAACAGAAAAGACCTTGATAGCCAAAGCAATTCTAAGCAAAAACAACACTGCTGGAAGTATCACAATACTTGATTTCAAAACATACTACAAAGCCACAGTAACAAGGACAGCAGGGTACTGGCCCCAAAACGGACATGAATACCAATAGGATAAATAAAGGACAAAGAAACATACCCATGCAACCAGAGTCATCTAATTCTTGACAAAGAGTTTAAAATACATTTTAAAAAAGAAAGCAGCTTAACAACTGGTGCTGGGAAAATAATATCCGTATAACTGACACTAGATCCCTATTTCTCACCCTGCATAAAAATCAATATTTTTTTCAGGTATTTACTGGACATTTGTACTTCTAAGAAGTGTCTATTCATTTGTTGTTGTTTGCAGTACCAGAGATCAAACTCAAGACCTTGTACTTGCCAAGCAAGTACTTATTTCACTGAGCTATCTCCCCGGTCCCTCTATTCATTTGAATTACCAATCTTTCATTGTTTTATTTTGAGGAATTCAACTTGAAAACACTACTGGCCATTAAAAATATACAAATTAAAACTACTGTGCACTGATACATAACCTTACCCCAGAAAGAATGGCTATAATAATAAAGAAAAAAAATCTAACAATATTAAATATTGTTGAGGCTACAGAGAAAAGGAACCCTTCAACATTATTTGTAGCCATGCAACCTATTAATCTAATACAACTGCTATGGAACTCAGTGTGGAAATTCCTCAATAAACTAAAAATAGAAATTATGTTTGAACCAGCTATAGGCTCTTCTAGGTATCTTCCCAAAAAGGCTGTATTATAAGGATACATGTATACCAAAGTTTAGAACAGCACATAGCTAGATCTTGGAAACTGGATGGATGGATGGATGGATGGATGGATGGATGGATGGATGGATGGATGGACGGACGGACGGACGGACGGACGGACAGAGACAGACAGACAGACAGACAGACAGACAGACAGACAGACAGACAGACAGACAGATAGATAGATAGATAGATAGATAGATAGATAGATAGATAGAATATGGTATTTGTATGTAATTGAATACTATATGGCCATAAAAATAAGCTTGAGGCAATCATACATAAATGGATGTAACCTGAGAGCATAATATTAAGTGAAGTTAAGGCAAGCATACATGCTTAAATATTGAATGATTTCTCTTATATGATAAATGAAAAGTAGATATACAAATAAGGAAAAAAGCAGCTAAACAGAAAGCAGAGAGTTGAAATAATTCCTGAAATTATCTACTGTATTCTTATTTGACATTTAGCTTACTTCCAGATTTGTGCCATTACTGCTGCTACTACTATTATAAACATTCCTACAAATGGCTCCTCAATGTCCCCAGGTTTCAAATTCACTTCTAGTTTTTCTTAGTTCCTTGAAAATAAAGCTTTGACCTATTATTTTTTGTTTCTTCTTTGTGAAAGACAATCTTTTTATTTTGTTTTTTTGGTACTGGGAATTGAACTCAGGACCTTGCCCTTTGCAGGCAGGAATCCATGCCACTGAGCTATGGCCCTGGCTAGACAACTATTTTTTTTTTCTGTCTTGTACTCTGAGTAACTACTTTGAAGATACTTGCTACTTTATTGTAAATTTTATTTCTGGGCTGGCAAGATAGCTCAGCGGTCTAGAGCGCCTCTTAGGGACTGCGGTTCGAGCCCCAGTACCACATGCCATGTCAGCCCCTCCCAGCAGGGCGGGCTGAGCTCACCCCCCACCCCCGCAAACAAAGAATCCGTGATGTGTAGCAAGACACTGTAATAAATAAAGGAATTTAAATAAATAAATAAAATAAAATAAATTTTATTTCTGTATAAAATAAAAAAGTACACTCAAAATGGATCAATAGAACAAAAACCTAGGTATAATGATCTGAAATTTTGCAACTTCAGAAAGAAAATGGGCTTGGTAGTCTAAGCATCTGCCTGGCAAACACAAGATCCTGAGTTCAATCCTAGTACTGCATGCCATGCTGGTCCAGAAATCAGGCATGGTGGCACATACCTGTAATCCCAGAACTAAGGAGGCTGAGACAGAAGGCTCAGACTACAAGTCTACACTGCACAGCGAGACCTTCTATCAACAAAATAAAAATTAAAGAAAACAGGAGAAACACTTGAAATCATCGACACAGGCAGACTTCCTGAACAGGACTCCAATAGCACAGTAAATAACAGCAAGAATTAATAATGGCTTCTGCACAGTAAAGGAGACAGTAAGTGTGAAGAGATAAACCATAAAACTTGGAGAAAATCTTCCCACATACTCTTCAGTCAGAAGATTAATACCTAGAATAAAGAACTCAAACATCTTATCATGGAAAATCAAATCATCTACTGAATAAAATGAGCAAATGGAAAAAAAAAAAAAAAAAAAAAAACCAAATGAACTGAACAAGCACTTTCCAGAGGAAGTACAACTTGGCTGATAAATATATGAAAAAATGTATAACACCTTTACCCATCAGAAAAATGTAAATCAAAACTATGCTGAGGTTCCACTTCACCAAAGCAAGAATGGTTGACATCAAGAATACAAAAGCAACAGGAAGCAAAGGAAAAAAGAAACCTCTACACTGCTGGTGGAAAAGTAACTTAGCACAGCCCCTATGGAAATCAGTGTGGAGTTTCTTCAAAACACTAAATTCAAAGCTACTATTTGATAGAGCTATCACCAGTTTTTGCTAGATACTTAAAGATATTAAAGTCAGCATAATGTAAGCAACTCTACACCCATGTTTATTACAACATAATTCACAACAGCCAAGATATGCAACTAGCCTAGGTGTGAATCAATGGATGAATACACAAAAAAAGTAGTATTTATGCACAACGGAGTATTATTCAGCTAAAAAGAACAAAATTGGGCTGGGAAGTGGTCTAAGTGCCTGCCACCACATGAAAGAACCCAGGTTCAAAACCAGGCATGATGATACATGCCTGTAATCCCAGTTCTAGGGAGGCTGAGACAGGAGGATCACTACAAGACCAAGCTGCTTAGTGAGACCCTGTACCAGATAGACAGACAGACAGACAAATTATTTAAAAATTGAAAAATAAACTGATGTCACCTGCCAGAAAATTAATGACACAGATCATCATGCTACGTGAAAGAAGCCATATGCAGGAAGACAACATATTTCTTCCAACATATAAAATCTTTGGGAACAGTCACATGAAAGAATAAGACTATTACTAGAGAAGAGGATGGGTTTAAGGGGAATAAAATACAAAGGAGGGCATATGATCAAAAATTATTACATGGATATATGAAAATATCACACTGAAATCCAACATTTTATAAAAGTAGTATCACTAATAAAATACATTCAGAAAAGTTCTGCAGTGCCTGGATAAAGTTTTTATTTCCTCTTCCAATATTAACAATCTATAGATTATCACATATTAATGGAAGAAGAAAATCCATTGATACGATAAACTAGCCTAAAAGTTAAATCCTCCCTAATCCCCAACCAGGTAATCAATACTCAACTTTGCACTATCAGAGACAAACATTTTTGTATTTACTGTGTTCTTCTATAATTACTAGCTTAAATGCCCTTTTTCTAACAGAAGGATTGGTAAGTTATTGCACAGGTGCTAACACTGACCCACTGCCTGATTGCTTATAATTAAGAACATATTTTACATATTCAAAGAGTTGGACAGGATCAAAAAGGAATAATATTTTGCAACACATTAAAATTCTATGAAATTCAAATTTTGCTGCCATAAATAAAGCTTCATTGGAATACAGTCATGCTTATTCATTTACATACTGTCTATAGCTGGTTTTGTGCTATAAAGACAAAACTGAGTAATTGCAACAGACCATGGGAACTGCAAATCCTAAAATACAATCTGGAAAAATCTAGAAAAATTTGATTGACCCTTATTCTAAGAATGAGCTCTGGGAAAAAAAAACAATTATTTTTTATTGCTATATGTGTGATCTCTAATGAAATAACAATAACTGGTTAGTAGTATGACTAAACTATTAAACTAATATTAATGATGAAAATATTTCTACAACAGAGGGAAACCAGAGGGCTGGGAATACAGCTCAGCAGGGCAGTACCTACCTGGCAAGTATGAGGTCCTGACTTCGACTCTCGGCACCCACCAAAAAACAAGGGAGGGGAATCACACTTTGACTTTATTTATTGTAATTCAATACTAACAAATGTAAAAATGGAAATTTTGGCCTACCCTGATACAGTAGCTGAAGATATCACTACAACAATATTTAACAACAGCAATTATACCTAAACTCAAACAGCCTGCTGTGCCCTATTTAGCTGAATCATCAAACATGATTTTGGTAAGTTAGCTCTAATTTGCCAACATAAAAGTCAAGGCAATAAAAGTTCTTTGCTTAAGCTACTGAAAAAAATGAAGACAAAAACATATTAATTACATAATAAATTTGTCTGATGTTATAAAAGCACTTAAAGTGGCTACCTTTATACTGAAGAAAACAGGCAATAATTGGAAAAGAGCAAGAGGCAGACTCATGGGTTCTTGGTGATTATTTTCTGATTCAGATGATGGTTGCATAAGAGCTCAACCTAATTTTTTTAAACCAATTTTACATGCTTATATCTGGTAATCTAAACAACTAATCTGAAGACAACATTATGCAATACAGCAATCACTGATAATAAAACGAGAATTCAATCTCAATCTCATCAAGCTTGGTACTTTTCTGAATATGCTATACTCTATAACTGAATTCCTAAAAACAATGAACAGCTGAGTCCTTGTATGCTGTTATAATAACATATATGTAATCACAACCTCTAACATATCTATGCAGACACAAGGCAATTAAAGAAAACTAGGTTAAATAAAAACAAGAAAAAGGCAAGAAATAAGCTAAATCTTTTCTTCAACCTCCTAAGTTTCAATCATGTGTATGACTTGTACAGTATTTAACCTTTTGTCTAAAAATACACAAACAGTGGTTGTGCTGGATTTACTGAAAGTGATGTGCGTGCTAAGCAGATAATCTACCACTGAGCTCCATTATGTACCCCATTTTGTGCCTTTTAAAAAACCATTTTAAAATACTCTTTAGCATGAGTCCAAATATAAAACCATATCTGTCAAAAGTAGAAAACGTTTAACAAACTGTTAATTAGTATAAAAAGCATAAAAAAGCAAATAAGTATAATAAATTTATAGGTACATACATTTCTGTCAAATTTTGCATTTAATTTACATTAGAGTAGTACTTCTTCATTATGCAGCACCTTTTATAGGAGTCTGTCGTCAGTCACTAACACTCAAATATTTAGATATTCACTCTGAAGTTTTACCTGTGTGTTCTTGGTCTCTGATTTAAAGAAGCTGTCCTGCCTGGACTATGCTGACTTCCAAGCCTTGCAGGACTGGTCATGTAATCATTAGGAACTGTTGGGGGTTTAACAGGCTCCAAGGTTTTATAGGGAGTATTCCGCCTTCAGAAGAAAAATAGAGAAAAGGTAGTAAGTATTAAAGATAAAATAGCATTTCCCCCAAAATTTATGATTATGATTTTGAGATTACATATAAAAGAAATACTTATTTAATATGTTTTATAATTTTTTAAAGATTCTTAACATGAATCATTACTTTTAATACAAAAAACTAAAATATACATACTACCTTTTATTAGGAAAAACATAAGAAAGGGTAATTGAAAAATTCTAACCTTTTTCCTAAAAATGATTGACATACTTTTCAATGCTCAATAACATAAAACTATGAAATGTACTTTATTCCCATTTCATTCAACCATAAGCCATTGTCCTTTACACAGGAAGCTAAATATCTCCTCTGCAATTTATTTCTACTTCAATATGGAAATATAATGGAGAAGTACATTCTGATACTAGAAGCAATGTCATTAATTTCTTAGCACATGATTTTTATTTTCCTACATAAAAACATGTTTTTCTTTCAGAGACAGGAGTTTAAAGATAAAAATGAAAACTAAAATCCTCTTTAAGCATCTGCTTAGGCAAGCGCAGAGACCAGGGTTCAATCTCCAGCACCACAAGCCCAGTGGGCCCCAACCACAGGTGTGCTAAGCAGGCCACAGAGACCAGGAGTGGTGGTCTAATGGAACCACAACTGTAATCCCTGCACTGGTGGCTGAAAACAGCATTACTTTGAATTGGAACTGCATAGTGAGACCCTGTACCAAATACATTAAAAAAAAAAAAAAAAAAAAAAAATTGTTGAAATTAGCTTTCCCTCAAACAAAAAATCTAATACATTACAGTTTTTGTGTTATAATGAATAATCATTCAGAAATGTCCTGGCAAGCATTCACTGTATTTGAAACTGTGAGAAATGGGAAGGAGAAAGCCACCAATACTCTTTCCATATCTCCAGCCAGTCTTCTTACAAAATTATTCTAGAATGAAGGGAGTCTAAGATTACCAATGGATGCAGAGTTAGAAGTATTCCAGGTCACTGGGGTATGATAGTGCAGGGAGCTGAGGCAGAAGGATTCTTTTTGAATTTGAGACCAGCCTGGGCTATGAGCTCAAGGCCAGCCTGAACTCCATAAGTGAGACCCTGTCTCAAAAAGCCTCCCCTGCAAAAAAACAAGTAAGGTCTCTGGTAATGCTTAATAGGAGAAAGACAAGAACTGCAGAATACTAACCAAACCACACAAAGCACACCACTTATCCAAAGTTCTGCATTATAAACGTTGTTAAATACAGGGAAAGACGTCATACACATGTGAAAGAATTCTCAATCACTGTCCTGCTTAAAATAACTGTAAATCACAATTATATTCACAGAAGAACAACAACAATACGCATGGTAGTGCAAGAGGATGCTGAAAAATAGAAGGATCCCTACTAGTCTTGAGCTGAGCTGCTTAATGAGGCCCTGTCATTCCAGCACTCGGGAGGTGGAGGAAGGCAGATTCCTTAAGCCCAAGGCCAGCCTGAGCTACATAGTGAATTCAAGGCCAGACTGAATTGGACAACAGGACCTCATCATAGCAGGCAGGTAGGCAAAGAAGTAAATGATGCTCATTTACAGGTATAAAAAATACTTTTTATAATACAGACATTCTATAAGGGCTATTTATAAGTAAATTCACCTTGGATTCTGCTCAGGAAAATAAAAACCAAAATCTATTTATATAAGGTAGTATCACACAACAGGTGTCTCCGGACAGGATCCATACATTTACTTAGGTCACACACATTTCTTTTGATATAGCAATTCTTACCCCAGTGTTCCCCGGCCTGACATGGGAGGGCTTGGTGGTTTCTGAGTAGGAGGATTTGTTCTCGACAGTGTGCCAGTTCTTGCAGGCTGGTTATTTCCATGCTAAAATGTGGAAAGGAAGGTTTGTATTTTTATATCAAATTGTTCTCTTCGTGTTTTAACACCATGTATTATTATTTTTTTAATAACAGAATGTGAAGGATTCCCAGACAGTTTTAATGAGACTTTGATACTACGAAGCAACTACCTGCACTCAGATTTTGTTTCACTGTGCCATTTTTATCAATTTATGGCAAAGTACAAGGAAGATTATTGGATTTTACTTCATTGGATTTAATTTAATTTTATTTTATTGTATACACGTTCATTGAGATCAAACTTTTTTAACTCAAATATTAGGTTTCTTAAATTTTTGTGATATATACATTAACTGTAGATTTCACTATTAATTTGGTAAAATGCCCATTTGAAAAAGATATCTTTATCTTGACAATTCAGTAACAAAGTGATATATGAAGTCTGGGAAACCTAATTGTAAGTCAAACAAAGCAAGGCAACTAATAAAAAATGAGCAAAGCAATAAATGTTAGCAAAATTAATGTCCCTATATAAATGCAAATGTCAATATATCTTCGATATATTAACACAGCCAAGCTAAATGTTGCTGATTTGAACTGAAGTTTGAGTACACTTAATCTATATAAATCCTACAGGGAAAAGCAGACAGACATAAAAACATTGTTTCAAATTTTAGTGGTTCTGCAGCCTCTATCAATATACAGGAAATACTGTGGATCAAATAAGTAGTGTCTCTTACCTTGGCTTTTAGCCACTTTATGTTGGCAAAAAGAAAAGGGGGGAAAGTAGAAATTAATTCTAGGTAAGTTGTATCTAATAGGACAGGTTTATATTTACAGTTATTCAATTTATATTAATAAGCTTTTATCCAGCCACATTTCAAGTATTTTGAAAAGAAAAATATAACCCTAAGTATTAGGAAATATTCACATGTCTCACAAAGTTTTAAAAGAAACATGCATGAGATAACCACCCCTAATTATGTAAATCTCATGCAGGTATAGTAATTTCTTAGGCTAGTATTTTATTGCATGAATTTAACCCAGCTGAGTCAACAGATGATTCAACACATACACAAACTCTCTCACATGTACCCCAAGTTTATTTAAACACTGTAACACATTAGATATAAAGTTATCTAACATTAGTACACAAAAGCTAAAACTTTACTGGATAATTCCCAGCCACAACTATTTGTTACCTGAATAGTAGCATAGTAATAAAAAGTGACAAGCTTCCAATGTTAAAATTCAAAGTAATATGGTACTTTCAAATAAAGAAAAGGACTCAGACATCACAGTATGTAAAAGTAAAATCATCACCATAGCATAAACTACACAAGGTGAGAAAAACATTCTCATTTCTGATTTATGAATCCAAATTGTGAGTAGGCTGACACTAATAAAAGTTACAGGTTGCTTTAGTTCCAAGTTACACTGTGAATGAGTTTGTTCAAAATTCAAAATTAAACAAAAGCTCTTTGAGGACAGGTAAGGTAGTGAATACCTATATTAGTACTCTGAAGGCTGAGGCACAAGTACAGTAAATTCAAGGCTAGTTTGGTTTAACTATATATTTAATTTGAGGCTTTCATGAATTTAATGAGACCTTCTCTCAAAAACAAAAGTAATGACCAAAAAAATAAAAGGTTCTTTGACCCAAAAGGCTAGCTTCTTGATCAGAAATGGCTACCCTGGCAAGCGCAAGGGCCTGAATTTAATCCCTGGTTCCACAAAAAAAAAAAAAAAAAAAAAAAGCTAGCTTCTGTGAAAGATTATTAGCCTTTATACATGGAAAATGTACACAGTCCTAACCTAAAGCATCACTGCATACTTCTATACCCCTGAGAAAACTATCTTCAAGTTCAAGGCTAACCTGGGCTACATACACAGCTTGATTTTAGTCAGTCTGAACTACATAACCAAAAAGATTTAAAAAAAAAAACAAAAAACAACTACAAGCATATTGAAAATAAGATTATTTTCTATTTCCTTAAGATCTCATTTCACTTTCTTAAAACTTAACAGTTGTGGATGAGTAATTTTACCATTTGACTTGGAAGCTTAGATAAAAAACAACACTGATTCTCTTTGATTCTTCTCTATTTTCTATCCCTAAAAACAAAACAGCTTTATATATCACAGATACTAAATGTCCATAAGGCCATTTCTTTCTTTGGAATGACTGATTAGCATACTCACCAGCTTAATAAAACTAAAACTTTTTAAATAAATAGCACCTTTATGTAGATACCATAAAGCTCTAGTATCTGCACTGTTAAAAAAATTAAATGGGAAGCAACAAGACTAAGATAGCAGGGTTTTTACTAAGCCTACTAAAACCCAACTCAGAATAAGTTAACCAGAAACTACCAACCAACCTCTAGGGAATCCCAATCAAAAAGAGCTGGCAGACCTCAGATCAAAAACATCTTGCTTCTCTTGAACTTGCTCTTTTGCTTAAGTTTATATTTTCCCACAACTAACAAAAATCTAACAGCTGCCCTACCACAGAAACTTTGAGGAACCTAAAAACAAGCACATAAACAGAAACTAACATGCAGGAAAAGTTTAGGACTCGTTTTTACGAACCAGGCAATAAATCTGCTCATTATTACATCTGTAAAAAATACATTTAGACTCCCCTGTTAAGCATTCAAATTTTCACTGCTCCAGCTTCTCTGAAACTATGTGCTCACTCAGATAGGTACTCTTCTTTTCATTCTCACATAGGTACATGTCCCCAGTAGCTTCTCTATACAGTGCTTCCCTCATTCGTATCTTATATTGCTTCTAAAAGCAAGCCAAATTTATCTCATGTCTTATTTTTTTTTCTTTGTTTTACATTACTTTGGATTAAATAAATCCAGTTTCTGCACTGATTTTTATCCACAGCCCTTTTTAAGTTTTTTAAAGTATGAAATAATCTTGGGTCTTGCTAAATCCCTACATTTGCCAGATTGGATTTATAATCTTTCTACTGCATCCTCCAGAGTATCAGGGATTACAGCTATGTGCTACTGTGCCTGGCAGGATACATTTATTTTAAATTCCTAGTACATTTATGTGTATCATTTATTTCACAGCATAAAATGTATTAAAGTAAATACTACTTAAACAGAGGCCAAGTATATCAAATATAAATATCAAAATATATAATCACAAAACAAAATGTGATAGAATATTAATCTTAAAGGATTAAACCTTATGTATAATACGTAGAAGCTGTTAAGAACATTAATGTATTTAAATATAATATTTTAAAATTCTGTAATCTGAAAAAATATCAAAACATCAAAGTTAAATGTCAAATGATGACATGGGGAAATATTAGCTAACATGAGGGATAAATTTCCCAATAAATAGTAAGAAAGCAAGTTTCTAAATACCAAAGTGGTCAAAGGATAAGAATATACTTCTAAAATGAAGAGTGTCTTCCTAAACTTGGAACTCTTAATTTTAAAATAAATTTAAACTTCTCCCTCTCAAAATTTTGGTCCTGGAATTTGTTTAATACTGAATTTCTTAATTTCACACACCTCAACAATCCTGCAGAAAATTTTAAGACAATTAAACAAAAATCATAAAACTAGTGAAACAAAACAGCGAAATAACTGTGCATCTGTGTATGCATTTTTGCATATAAAAAAACATGAACAATATACGACATTTCAGCTTCTAAAGTACAGTTTTCACAGACCATCCATTCTTCTACCCTTAGTCAAAATATGTTCTAAAATAGCACAACAATGTGCATGTACTTAATGTCACAGAATAGTACACTTAAAAATAGTTAATGGTAGTTATATATATATATATAACTACAAAACAATTTAAAAACAAAATTAAACGTGTATGATGATTACAAAGAATGAATAAGATTCATACCCATACAGTTTTGACATGTATTACACCATGTTTACACTTCCCATCTATACATACATGACAACTTTTTCTCATAAACTTCCTTTTAAAATTTGCAATCACATAATAGCCCATTAATTACTCTCTATTTTAGATTATTAGTCACAATTCTTAGTGGAAGAATGAGATAATGGAGAATATTTATTTCTACTATAATGACAGAATTTAAGTAAATATGTATCATTTAATAAGAAAAATCAAAGGGCTGACAAGATAGCTCAGCAAACTAAGCACGTGCTTTGGCAAGCACAGGGACCATGGTTCAATCCCTGGTCCTCCATGCTGTGCCAACTCCGCCCTCTGGGCATGCTAACCTGAGGACTAAGGCCAGGCATGGTGCACACATCTGTAATCCCAACACTGATGAGGCTGAAAACATGAGACTCGCTAGTAGTCTGGGCTGTCTAGTGAGACTCTATACCAAATACATAAATAAGGAAAAAAAAGAAAAATCAAGACAAAGTAAATATGGGGGAATGGGGATGAATCTGCAAATCATTAATAACCCAAAAGAAAGAAGTTAGTTTTTCCTTCTCAAAATTCAAACCCTAGGGCTGGAGATTTAGCACAGTGGCGCAGCATCTGCCTGGCAAGCATGAGGTTTGAGTTCAATTTCCAGTACCTCTCCCAAAATCCAAAGCCTATAGATCAATCTAGTCTAAATAAATTGCAACTGAATTTTAAGCTTTTATACAACCCTAGTCATAACCCTGGATAAAAACACAAGAAACAAGTAGCCTCTTCTACATCTTTAAAGCACTCCAACTTTACATGTAACTCCCAAGCATGGAGGTAAAGGGAAGATTCTGAAAGTACATAGAAGAATTGGAAAAAAAATAGCCAATTTTGTTGGCTATACTCCTCTCAAGCAGGAACACCAGAAAAATTAGAATGTCAAGATCAAGAAACAGCATCTTAGATCAACCAACTAGGGAAACTTTGAACTTCTATCTGGCTCTATAAAAATTGTAAACTACTCTAAAAGAAAAAAAAAAAAAATTAAGTAATTTTGTAGGAAAGAAACTGCTACATTTCAAATAGTTCATTCTGAGCAAAAATGGCTGAAGAATTTATGGTATTCCAGATGCTTGCAAAATAACACATATATAGCAAAGCAAAGAAAGAGTACAGGTAGCCTCAAGGCCAGATACCTGTGCCAAGCTTAATCACGGCCAACAAATACTGTCTTCTGAAGCCTAATGTGGCTTTTCCTATTTTTGTTAGAGGGATAGGAGAAGACACAGGAAAAAATTCATATAATGTGCGTTTTTTACAAGCTGCTGGAATTATAGCCACACACACACAGACACACAAATACATATCCATACTAGAAATAAGGAAATGAATATAACTTATTTTTTAAAAAATTGAGAAAGCATGTAATTTTTTAAATATTTATTCAGTGGTGAAAACAAGACCCGTCATTCATAGCACAAATTTATAGTTAACAGATTTCAAACAACATATTTAAATGGGTAATTTTTTCAAATTTAGTATCTTTCTGAATAAACTGATTCCAAAGGTAAAATTCTATGCCACACTTAGTAAAATAGGTATTAATAAGATATTACATTAGCATTTTTATGCTATTTACTAGCTGAAGAGAATGTACCCAACTGAGAAAACTCTGTATGGCCCTATTTCCCATCCAAAATGTTTGCATGATATGCAAATTCAGTTAACATAATATAAAAAGCTTACCTTGACACCATGGCCCACATCATCCAGAACTGTGTAGTCAATGGGTTTCCGAATATACCTTACAGGGCGTTCCATATTTGCAGGTGCTATTATTTTGTGGGTTCTTGACGTGTTCTTATTTGTTGTCAAAATACCGATTTCTCTTCGAGCCACTTTCTCTTTATGAATATCCACAGTCTATTTTAAATGTGAGAAAAGCAAGAAAATACTATTTGGCATAGTCAATAATATGTGTGACAACCATACACACAAGTTAAGCCAATGGTAGTAAACCTATGACAGGATGTTCTTATCACTGAAAACTCTAAAAGGTTTGCCATAAGTACGCTACACCATGGGACTGTATTACTTTCCAACGAGCATGTACGTTTCCCTTCAAAGGTATGCAAATTAATTTCCTCAAAACTCAAAGCAGGGAGGACTTAAAGATCATTAAAAACTCCAGCACATTTAATAGCTTTGATTATGAAACAACTGTTGGATAAGCAGTATGTTTCTTACAGACTCTGAGTATGTGGAAACAGGAGTCTTACTCTGAGTAGCCTGCACCTTATTTAGTGAGGATACAGACCTGAAAGAAAAACCAGTAATTAAAACACAATGAAGTAAATGCTATAATGACACATGCACAGATACTAGAAATTACTATGAAGCTGTCCACAGCAGTCTCACTTAAAGGCCCATACAGCATATAGGTTTACAAGATACAACACATACAGCACACAAATGTTCAAATTATTAAAGACAAAAAAAAACCCTATGATACAAAGACCTAAAAGAGAAAAAATAGTAAAAACAAAGGTTATAACTATCAGCAAAGGCTACATAGCTGTCTGATACAGCTTACATGGTAATGGCCTCAAAACTTTTTTGAAAAATATCTTCGAAGGGCTAGAAATGCAGCTCAGTTGTAGAGCACTGGCTTAACATATGTGAGGACCTGAGTTCTATTCCCAGGACTGCAAGGTAATAACAAAGTTGATAAAGATGACAAATTTTAAAATGTTATTCACCAATATTTAAAATCTATGTAGCAGAGTCATCATATGACAAATAATCTGGGAAAGAGAAATGTGGCTGGGGGAGGAATGAAAAAGACAAAATGAGAAAACAAAAAATGGAAACAAAGTTTTTCTAAATAAGGAGTAGAAGAGGGGTTGAAGAGAAGAGGAGAGGAATGGGAAACAAGAAGAATCAAAGTATATCATGTACAGGTACAAATTCTCTATTGACCATTATGTATATCTAAATTGCACAATAAAATAAAAAAATAAAATGTACCAATAAACTAAAAATTTTAAAGCAGATAACCCAGAAAAAATAAAAGGTAAGGCAGATTAAAAAAAAAAAAAAATCACACAACTGCTAAACTACAACTTTGTTCTACTAAAAATGGAGAATCAACAACAAATTTAAATTGAGTACATGATCATATTTGTATTTTTTTAAAAAATCCCTCTGACAGTATTGTGGAGTGAAAGAGTATGATTACAAGAAATGAAACCAGTTAGAGACAATTATGGCAAACTAAGTAACAATAGGCCAGAATTCTCAACTAACTGAATCAGGCAAAATAATGTTATTGTGAAGAGAGAACAGGTTTAATGCTATACATGAAACAAATCTATTAAGATTCTATTTGGGGGCCTAGGGAGATTGGTCAGTAGAATAAGCGCTTGCCTGGCAAGTGCAAGGGCTTGAGTTCAATCTCCAGTTCCACCAATTAAAAAAAAAAAAAGATTCTATTTGGGCTAGGCACAGGCTTAACATACAACAAGGCCCTGGATCAAAGCCTAGGACTACCCTGCAAAAAAAATCCCTCTTTTGTCAACAGAATTTTTAATTAATGAGGAAAGAAGCTATAATCAAAAATACTGCCCATGCCAAAACAAGGTAGATAGAAGTGCCTTTCCATGGATATCAAGCACTTCTGTATGTATTTTTTTGTAGTTTATTAGTACGTGTGTGCAGCACATGTTTGCATTCCTTGTGGGAAATTGGTAAAAGTATAGAACATATTAAATCCTTTTTTCATCTCTTCCCTGCCTTTCATCTCTTCACCTGTCCCTTGACCTCTCTCCTGCTCCCCACCATTTTTTATGTTTGCAGCACATACTATTTAAATTATTTGTACAGAGTTGGTACATGTATATAAAAGAGCAAAATTCTTTTTTTTTCTTCATCCCTTTCCCTCCTTATCCATTCCTCTATCTCTTGATCCCCTTCCCTTCAAAAATGATTTTCCTATTTCCTTTACCTTTTATTTTATTTTTTATTCTGGGCTTCTTATATAAAAGAAACAATATGATAGTTAAGCTTGTGTATCTGATTTATCTCAATCAACACAGTCTCAAATCCTACAAATAGTTAAGTCCCATACAACTTTTGTAGGGAAATGCACTAATTCTTTTTTGTTCTAGAAGTTTACACAGTTTGTGTAAGTTTACACACTTAAGGCCAACTTCAGAAAAAAAATGTCTCCTTGGAAAACAAAAGGTTTACTGTCCAGTATAATAAAGACAATGTAAGAATCCAGGTCAAAGGTCTGAAAGGTTTACTGCCCCTTACAGAACAGTCTGTCCTCTCCTAAACTGGTAGTCCAACTTTGTATGCAGGCATATCCTAGCTGTCTTTGTCAGAACTCTGGCTACTGCAATTGTCATGAATGATGATATCTTTTTTCTTTGACCCAGAACTTTCATGTCTTCCTACAGAATCCATGAAATTATAGTAATTAGCCTGTTAGTTATTTGGGTAATCTTGGTCTTAACCATCCAGCAGAAAAGTACAAAAACGAGATATATAAAGTAAAGCCATACTAGTATGCTGAGCTGTCAAAGGCTCAAGTCAACAACTTCTGCAGATAACCCACTACTATTGTGGACCGCTGGACTGTGCTGGATTGTTTTGCTGAATTCATGCACTCATAGTATTTAGATGCCAATGGAATACCCATCTCTAACAGGACTAAACAAAAAAAGGGTTACAAAGGAAGGACCATTTTGCATTTGTATATACAGAATAGTTAGGATAGATATACAGCTACTTTTGCTTAATTCAATGAGTAGAAAGATTTGTACTAATAGTGTTTAGGGAGGACATCCTGTCTGCTTCTTGTACTATGGATAACCACTAAGAAGATAACAATGCATGACGTATTAATTATTGAAACTGTCCTATTGATCAGTTTTGATACTGTCTCATTACTATTTGTTTCTCAATAAAATAAAATTAAAAAATTTAAAAATAAAGTTAATTTGGGTAAAATCTCAGACTCTGTTATTTTTGACTGTATTGGCAATGAAGATGGAATGCTCACAAAGCTTTCTAGTAATGGAAAAGGTCAGTTAACAGGAATAGATAGAAGTTCCTGAGAATGGTTAGTAAATGGTACTTTATTTTTATTGGCTATTAATGAGGTTTAAATGAAAAAATCATTTCAGGCCAGGTATCAGAAAGTATCAAAGAAGATAGCCTGAATAACGGCCTGGTTATTGCTAACTTTTTCCCAGATGGATAAACTTCCTCACCAAACTGAAGTTTTAGCAGGTCTGCTTCATGAACAACTAGAACTAAGATTCATCTGGTGGAGAGGAAAGCACAGAAGGTTCTGTCCCTTTTCAGACAGCAGTTACAGAGCTGTACATCCACAGTGAGTATGAAAAGAACTGCAACTACTGTGGGCAGAAGCAAGCAAATCTTCAGTTAATCTGCTCAAAAGATGAGGGGGTGAGGTACACAAAGTATGTTACAAAGTGTGTTTCTTACTGCTCAGCTCCTTCTTTAGTCTATCTTGTTAATATTTTACCTCTAGGCATGACAGTAAAGGAAATCACCATTGTGCTATGAGCACTGGCCTAACAGAAATTTCCCTACCAGAAACCCTCTTGTTCATGGAGCAACTTACACATTCTTACTGTTACAGATTTAGATCAAAATGTGGGATCAGGGATATAGTCCACTGGTACAGAACCTGCCTAGCAAGCACAAGGTCCTGAGTTTTGAGTCTCAGTACCAAAAATATTTTTAAATGCTGATGAAAGTGATTCACTTAATAATGAAAAACTAGCTCAAACAATCTAAAAAAATTCTTGCAGTCAGCTAAGTGATCAATTAAAGGGATATAAACTAGATATGGGGGTACACAATGTAATCCCAGGATTTGGGAGGCTAAATCAAAAGAATGTTAAAGTCAAAGCCAGCCTGGGGAACTTGGTGAAACCTAGTTTCAAAATAAAAAATAACAATTTGCTAAGTGAAGTGGTACACTTTACTTACGTCAAGGCTTGAAACAAGCAAGTTCAAGCCCAGCCTGGACAATTTATGTATTTAGCAGAACTGTCTCAAACTTTAAAAAAATAAAGGGCTAGGGATAGAGATCAGTCCAAAGGATCATTAAATTCTCCCCATACCAATCCCACCCCCACCAAACACACACACACACACACACACACACACACACACGCCCGCACCCATGCACGCACGCACCCACTCACGCACGCACATTGAGGGTTAAACTCAGGTCTTTGCGTATGCTATTCTCTCTGGTCTGTCTCTTGCACCACTGGTTACAATCATCAGTGGTGCTTCAGTGTTGATGACACTAAAAAGATTGAGCATTTTTATCCAAGTCCCCAACTCCAGCAGTGCTACTATGGTCCTTGCAATTTTTACTTTCCACACCATTTGCAATCTGACAATAGTATGCCTTGTTTAATCACAAAACTTACCCACCAATAGATTCTTACAAAAGCATCTTACATTACTAACTGCAGGAAGAGCCTCAAAAAACAACTCAAAGCAAAGGAAAAGTAGGGGTAAAGCTTGATGTTTAACCAGATATTAAATGAGCAAGACCCTAGGGGTAGATCCTTAGCAACACAGAAAAAGAGTAGGGTAAAGGACAGGCATTTATCTAAAGAAAATGGGTAAAACTAATGACTACTTAGCTAAATATACTGCTCAGCAAGTTCCTCTGTGGTGACCCATATGGACCAATGTGGGAAACATAAAAAGATCTCTCTAAATTGAATAAAAATGCCCTTGTCTGCACTGCACCTGACCATTCCAGGCAAAGATCTGGGTATAAGCAAGGAATGACTAGGGAGAAAAAGTAAAGTCAGCTACTAGAATGAAATACACTGACTTTATGGCCGCAGAAAATAAAAGAATCCTAGCTACTGTGGGGAAAACACCTTAGACTTCAGGAGGCAGGGAAGAAAATGGGATATCAGTGATCTGTCTGTCTTTCAGAATCACTCATACAGTCTTCATCATGGAATAAAATTCACTAGTGCAATGCCCCAAAAGCTCCACAAAAATTTTAATTGCAGGGGATCTGCCCAACACCCTGCCCAACACCTCTGATCACCAATCTCCTTAACCTCACAGAGAAGTGTCTTAGAAATAGCCTAAGCCCCTGCTTTTGCTCACAAAACACCTGCCATTGCCTCTAGCTTTTCTAGTCCCATTCCTACAGCTATTACTTAAGTCTTTCCAAGGGGCAGATGAATGCCATCTGGCTGATGGCAAATATAAATAGGACAGATTGGACTGACTGCCTTCAGGTATTCTCTCCAATACTAGACTCAATTATACAAACTAAACTAAAAAGCCTAAGGCCAATCAGCCATCTGGCAGGTCACACTGGAAAAACTGCCATCCTAAACTGACTTAAGTAGTTCCCAAAAGAGATGGAACGGGGGCATCACACTGATAACTATAAAGCACATATTCTTCAAAGAAGCACAGGCCTTATAAAGAAGGTACAACTTTAAGGGTACTGAAGTATTAACTTGCCTGTTCAAAAAAAAAAAGGGGTGACTTACAACTAGACTTTGAAAATAGACCATGTATTTCAAGACAACTGTGGTCTCTCTAAAATAAGGCCATTCTGGCTTGAGGGATGGTATCCAATAGGCAAAATGGGATAATTTTGTGTACTCTGAAGCAGTTATTCAAACCATGGAAGTCATCTAACTAGATTTTAGCTGAAGCAATCAATTACATCACTTTGGCCTGAGACTTTAGGCCAGTTTCAACTCTGATCAGGATTGTTAAGGGTAAGGGCCGGCGGTATGCTCAGCGGACTAAGCGCTTGCTTAGGTAAGCGCAGGGACCAGTGTTCAATCTTTGGTTCCCCCAGCCGCGTCGGCCCCGCCTTCGGGTGCGCTGAGCCGGCAATGCAATCCAGGCGCGGTGGCGCGCGCCTGTCATCCCAGCACATGGGAGGCAAAAAGCAGGAAGATCACTATGAATGTGGGCTGCATGCATAGTGAGACCCTGCACCAAAAAAAAAAAAAAAAAAAAAGGAAAAGGTTAAGGGTACCAGAAAACCCCAATGCTTTCCTCCAGGCCAAATCTGTGCAATACATCTCCTACCTAAATGCCTCCAGCCAAGAAGAAAGTCAGTGCAGAAACAGAGAAAATCACCTGGCTCTCTAAGCTACATTCTAAAGGTCCTAGCATTTGTTCAGCTGACTGGGTTCTAGACTCTAGACAGCATAATTGAAATCAAGGTGCAGTCTGGCCTCATCCTGCTGCCCTAATAATAGAATACTTAATTGTCTTATAAGATAAACAGAATGGCTCTGGTCTCAGCTGCTGTTATAAAGATTAATCAGTGACTAATAAAGCTGAGTATTCACAGGAAATTTTACCAGAAGCTAGAGCGTACAAAAAGAGGGAATGAGTGTTGTTGGAAGGTAATTATACATGGATCTGTCTGTCACGTTTCTGTACATCTTGTGGATAGAGGTACTAATTCTTAGACCCATATAACCTTGTTAAAAGTTGTGACAGAAAAGATCTTCAAGTATATACACAGTGTATCCTCCAGGGCAAAAGGCAGGTCTGTTTACTGTTGAGCCCAATAAAGGTATCTCCCTCCAGGGAAAAGGTAAGATAGGCTTATTGCTTAACAGTCTTGGTTCCCTAACCTATGTATGACAGCTATAAAATGTAAAAAGCTACTTTCATTTATTCATTTTTTAGGAACGGTGTGACATGTGTATGCTCACTCCACCACTGGGCTATAACCTTAGCTTCAATTCCTTCCTTTTCTAAGGCAGCCAGCAAAATATTTACAAGAACAAATTTTACCTAAATACTGCTGGGTGTGGGCCAGGTGTGGTAGTGTATATCTGTAATCCTAGCACTGGGAAGACTGAGGCAGGAGGATCCCTAAAGTTCATGAATTCAAGGCCAGCCTGGATACAGAAACTAGTTCAAAGCCAGCCTGTACTACATACCAAGACCCTGACTCAAAAAAAAAAAAGTCAAACTTGGTGTGAATCTGTAACTCCATAGAAGGGGAAACAAATGGACAAACCCTCACCTTGCTTTGCTTTTACCTCTCCTAAACATTCACTGTCTCCCATAGCAATGTCAACACTTACAGGTTTAGATACTTTCCTCTCTATAACTTCTCTTTGATAAACTCTTCAACATTCAAGCTTAAATTACCATTCACATAAGACTTTTCTATGCCTAATAAGATATAGCCTCTGAGATAACAGATTTGTATATAAAATCAATGTTCCTAGGCTATTTCAATGGTACCTCAAAGTGAATGTGCTCAAAGTGAAGTCTGAACAAACACTGACTCAACACTTCTACTTCATTTTTCTATTGTTATATACACCAAATATCTAAGCAGGTATTCATTATCATTAAATCTTGTCAAATCTGCATTTAAATAGCAGAGTCTGTTTAAACATTTCAGTCCTAAATCACTATCCTTTGTCTCACCTGGACTATTGTAATAGCCTTCTAACTGGTCCACTTGAATCCAATCTGGAGTTTTTTCAACCTTTTCTCTATATATAACCATGTGATCACTTAAAAAAAAAAAAAAAAAGCAAGAAAAAAAAATATATCTTACTTGCTTAAACACTATTTTGAAAACCTACACAAGCTGGGTGTGGTGGTGCACACCTATAATCCCAGCATTCCTGAAGTTGAGGCAGGAGAACCACTATGAGTCTGGGACCAACCTAGACTATAAAGTGATCTCAAAGGGGCCGGGGAGATGGCTCAGTAGAACGAGCGCTTCCCTGGCAAGGTCAAGGGCCTGCGTTCAGTCCCCAGTTCCAGAAAAAAAAAAAAAAAAGGGTGAGCTGAAGGTTAGCCTGAATTGCACCCTGTCTCAAAAATAAAATAAAAGCATCCATATGATGACCAGTCTTTAAGGAAAAAATAAATTCAAAATGGCTCAAACTTTGTTTTTAAATGTCATGGAATCCATAGCTAGATAAAAAGTCTCTTTTCTCACCTTCCAACTTTCCTCACATACGGCCACCTCATTCCTCTGGGTTTATTCCCAACCTACTCTTTCCAATTGTGAATTAAAACCATTCAAATCACAACAGGGCCAACAATGTACAACCCTCCTTATGGCAAAGTGAGTAAATAAAGTGAGTAGGAAGAGAATAGGTCTGGTACATTTGTTATAACAACAGCATGCATATGTTCACCAAATGACAGCTTTTTCAGAGGGACTAATTCTTTTTTGAAATTGGCGTATTTGAATTGGCGTATTTGTTTTCGTCTTTGAGACAGGGTCTTAAAATGTAGTCTCACTAATGTAGTTCACAATGGCCTTTAACTTACTATATAGGCCAGGCTGGCCTTGAACTCACAGTAATTTTATACGTAGTTATAGACCACAGATGTATCAAGTAGCAAAAAAGATAAAAACCCAAAGATTCGCATGCCTGTAATCCCTCTACTTAGGAGGCTGAGGCAAGAGGATTATTGCATGTTAGAGACCAGCCTGGGCTACACAGTGAGCTAGCTCAAGGCCAGTTTGAACTGCATATCGAGACCCTGTCTCCAAAAGACATAGATAGATAGATAGATAGATAGATAGATAGATAGATAGATAGATAGATGCTTGAAGATGAATTCTGATAAACAATTGAGTCAGCACCTGAGGGAACAAAGAAAAAGTCAAAGTAGAATATATGTAAACACATTTGGAAGTAACAGAATAAACATAATGGCAGGTAATACCTATTAAGACTTTGCTTACTCACTCTGATATAGAGTTGTATAAGAAATGAAAAAAAAATTTTTTAAAGAAAATAACGGTAATAAAAACCACAAAATAATCAAGAAAAATTAAACAATAATATAGTTCAGGACTACACAATATATGGGGAAAAATAATTTAAAGTCTAAGGAAAGACAGGCACACAAGTAAAAGAAATAAAACTGGACATTTTCTAATTCTTAGTTTTGGTGGTGAATTGACAGATGTTTGCTTTATTGTCACATGTTATAACATCTATTCTTTGAAGACATTAGTAAAAGTTATTTTTAAAAGTTTAATTGGGACTTGAGAGATAGCTCAGAAGACTAAGTCCTGCTTAGGCAAGTGCAGAGACCAGGGTTCAGTACCCAGCAACACATGCTGCACCAACCCTGCCCCAGGCATGTTGAGCTGGCCGCCAGATCCAGGCGTGGTGGTGCATGCTTGTGCCTATAATCCCAGCACTGGGGAGGCTGATAACAGTAAAATCATTACCAATCCAAGCTGCATCATTAAGCCTTGTACCAAATACACTTTTAAAAAAAAAAAGGTTTGGGCCAAGGAAATAGTTCAGTGG
>PVKA01014546.1:41091-52215 GCA_004027165.1 Ctenomys sociabilis
AAAAAAAAAAAAAAAAAAAAAAAAAAAAAACACAGAAGCAGATAAAGGGAAAAGGAAAATTCAAACACAGAAAAGAACATAAAGGCAAACAGGCATGAAATTACACAGCCTCAGAGATTGAGGGAGAAAAGCTTAAAAAATGCAACCAAAAATAAAGACAGGGGGCCTGGGAGATGGCTCAGTAGAATAAGCGCTTGGCTGGCAAGCCCATGGGCCTGAGTTCAATCCCCAGTTCCGCAAAAAATAAAAAAATTTAAAAAAATAAATAAATAAAGACAGGTGCAACTGCACACACCTATAATCCCAAACCTTTGGAAGGTAGAGGCAAAAGGATGGCAAGTTCAAGTACCAACTGGGCAATTTAGGGAACTCTGTCTCAAAATAAAAAGGGGGTTGGAGATACTACAATATGAAGGCCCTGGGCTCAATCCTTAGTTATGACTGACTGACTGACTGACTGATACATAAATACATACATAAAAATTTGATGTCTATAATTCCAATGCTTGAAGTAGGGTATAGAGGCAGGAAGATCCCAAGTTTAAGCCCAGCCTAGACAACTTATCCAGACCCTATTTTCTTAAAATTAGAAAAATTTTAAAGGTGGGGATTCAGGATGAAGGCAATCTCCAGTACCCCCCCAAAAGAACTAAAATAGATGTTTTAAAATGTAAAATGAATAGTTTAAAAATGGCTGGAGATATATACACAGCTCTATAAGAAAAGCCTAGGTTCAGCCGGGCGTGGTGGCGCATGCCTATCTATAATCCCAGCACTCAGGAGGCTGAGGCAGGAGGATTGTTTTGAGTTCGAGACCAGCCTGAGCTACAAAGTGAGCTTAAGGCCAGCCTGAACTGCATAGTGAGACCCTGTCTCAAAAAAAAAAAAAAAGAAAAGAAAAGAAAAGCCTAGGTTCAATCTTCAATACTGGTTGAACTCTATTCTTGATACATTGTATAGTGAGCAGAAGTTCTAATGAAAGGATTAAAATATTCCATTTTACCTAGCAAAGAAAACTTTTTAAGACATAATTAGAAATAAAATAATGAATTTCATAGAGAAAATTTCTAAGCTTAAGATATTATTTTAAGCTACTGCACAGAGATATGTTTTAATTATGTTTTCCCTCCTTGTTATTTATGGAGGGGATAGCACATGCTATCTTTAGATATCTTTTTTAAGAAAAAAATCCTAATTATCAAAAGATAGGCAGGCAGGAAAGCAGTATGACACAGCAACAGTATTTAATGTTTGAAGTATTTTCTTCTACATTATCATACGAAAACACCTACCTACTATCTTCACAACCCACCAATGCCACTAGAGAGAGCATTATTGGTTTCAAGCAAAGAATTCTGTACATAAGTAAAAATACAACAAATGTTTCCTGGAAGAAAAAAAAACTATAGCATGAAAATCAAAATACATTTGCCCTGAATAAAAAAGGAGGGGGTAGAAAAAGCATAAGAGAGTCCTGAAACAATCTACACAGAGAAATCCTTCAGCCAAGAGACAATCTTTGTCTTTTACTGCTTATTTGGACCAGACTCTGGAAATGGCCCTATGCCCAAAATTCTGTTACAGGCCTTTGTTCAATAAGCTTGAAACAAGGTCCTAATCAACTCTGAAGTTAACTTGATTCAGAGTGGCCTATATACACACACCACAAAATAGATTTCTTTAGAAAAGATGAGCTGATAGTGAGACTAAAGTGAGAAAATATAAAACACTCAAATAAGAATTATTCTAAAGTACTTCATCCTGTGGAAAATTAGATCTATCACTAACAATTTGGCCCATTAATAATTTTTCAGTACCAACCAGTAACATTTTCTTTGTCTCCTCCCTATTTAAGAATATAAAACAAAAGTACAGAATACTTCCACAGTAATTATACATTCATACCCATATTTGTTTGTTTTTGTACTACCAGGGACTGAACCTATCTATGCATGCTAGGGAAGCACTATACAACCAAGCTGTACCTCTGGATCACACCTAAAAATCTTTGTGCTTAATTTAGTGATAACTATCTCTGATTCAAACTAGAATTTTGTTTTATTTTTTGAGACAGGCTCAGTACCCAGTTGAGGCTGCCCATAAACTTAAATATCCTCCTGCCTCAGCCTTTCAATTACTGAGATTATAAGGCATGCAACACCAAGCCCAGATTCAAACTAAAGCTAAATACAAACTTTCAGCAACATATTAAAACGTGGTTACTTCTGAACAGTCAAGAACCTGTTATTTCTTCCTATTCCTTCCCTAAGAATTAACATGTTTCAATGTCTCATGAATCTTCTTCTTCTTAAAAAAATCTAAAATCTACAAATGTCAGGCCATATAATCTAGCTCAGGAATCACACTGTAAAGATGTAAAAGTTGACTCTAACGCAGATCAACTGTGTGAACTTGGATAGATTACTTCATCACCTCTTACTCTCAGTTTTCTTACCACAAAGAGGAGATTCAGAAACAAAAACATCTATTGATCTCATATAGTCATTGATTAAATGTGTTAATATTTGTATGGGATTTTCAACAGTGTCTGGCATGTAGAAAGAAATCTATAAATGTTTCCTTTTATTGTTTTCTGTTCCACAATCCATGTTCAAGTATTTAACTCCAGATTTACTTTGCATTAAACCCATTAAAGCTTAGAGTCTATAATAAATGCAATTCATTATCCATTTTAGAAATCAGAAATTACAAATTCAGTTCAGATGCCCTACATATACTATACACGTAGCAGACAATACACAGTAGTACTATTTAAAAAAAGAGATCCAAAGCCAAACTCAAAGAACTTGTATTACAATTCAAAGGCCTATTCTGAGCCTTATTTCTTCCTGTATCATCAGAGTACTTGTAGTAATAGGCACAACTGGGGAAATTTATACTGAGAAGACATTTAAAAACAAACTGGCACCACGCATAGTAGCACATGCCTGTAATCCCACAATGAGGAAGCTAACAAACTATGGTTATATTTCAAATATATACATATTACATATATAACAGGGCCAGCCAGATAGTTCAGTAGACTACAGTGTTTGTTTAGGCAGACACAGGAACCAGGGAGTGCTAAGAGGGCAATTGAAACTGGGTACTGGGGCACATGCCTGTATTCCTAGCACTTGGGAAGCTGAAAACAGGAGGATCACTATGAACCAATTTGTATAGTGAGACCCTGTGCTAAATATTAAAAAAATAAAAATTAATAAATAAAATATAACAAATGTGTGCACAGATGTGGAAAAACTGCAACCTTAACTCACAACTAGTGGGAACAAGAAACTATACAGCCACTTGGGAAAATAGCTGGCAGTTTACCAATTGATTATAAACACAAAGTACCATGAGATCCAGGAAATTCCACATCTAAACACAGAATGTGCATAGCATCATTCAAAATAGACAAAAAGTAGAAACAATCCTAATGTCCATCACTTGGATTTTTTAAAAAATGGCCTATCCTTGCAATAGAATATTTGCCATAAAAAGAAATTAAGTAGTAATAAATATAACATAAATGAACCTTTCAAAAAAATCAAGCTAAATAAACCACAAGAAGCCATCACAAAGGACCATAAATTATGGTTCATTTATACAAAACATCCAGAATAGGCAAATTTATAAAGGCAAAAAGTAGATTGTTGCTTAGGACTGCACAGAAAGAATACAGAATCTGGGGAGTGGCAGCTAAGGGTTTCTTTCAGGAGAATGGAAATGTTCTAACACTGATTTTAGTGGCAGACATTTAAATGTACTGAAAACCAAAAAACTACATATTCCAAGTGAATAAACTCCTTGATATGCTAATTATATCTCAGTGAAACTTTCATTGAAAGGAAAGCTCTATGATAATATCTTTTGGAGAATTTTTTATGTTCAAAGATAATATGCTATGTATTAACTATTGTTATTCTCCTATTCTTGGCATGAAAACTTTTTTTTTTTTAATAAAAACTCTACATTTATTGGCCTTCAGTAAAAACATAAGGGTAGCCAAAACAATATGAACAAATGTTTTACAAACACTCCCAGGGCAAACCACTTAAACAACTGCCTTTTTTACATATCACACTGCCTCACTTCCCTGCTGTTTGAATTCACTGATCATTTCTAGTTGGAGACACTTTGAAGCAGAGTAATGTTATCTCCTTTCAGCATGATCCAACCCAGTTGTTTTCTTGACTTTTAGAATGAATTTCTTCTGTATCATCTAATACAAGGTTCATGCACTCATCAAAACCAATTAATACAGCCCTCTATCAGCATATTCACTTGCTCATACAGCCACACCTGGATCCGGGATCTATTCTGCAAGTAAGATGAGGTTAATGGGCTGCACCATCACCTTCTGCACTTTCTGGCCCTGACCCGGATAAGCAAAGGCAGAGCCCAACCAGTATGATAACTTTTAAACTTTTTATTCCATAAAATAAAAGGATCACAAATGCAGATTTTCCTCCTTTCTCCCCTGCTGATGATGCCAAAGATGTGCTTGCCTATCAGTCAGTCCTATCCACATACACACAGTCACCAATATGTTTTTACCAGCTTATTTTTAACAAATAAGCAGACAGAATGCACAAGAAACCTGAAAAGGTTTGATTATAAAAGTGACCAGAATAAACTAAGTTCAGAATCTAAAAATGACAAACTATTTCTAGTTGTTATCCTGAGACTCCTGAAGAAGTTGAGCCCATAAACAAGAATAGGAAGTGACAAAAGGAATAACCAGAGAACCAAAAGGAGTCTTACACGTAAAAAATGTTGCCACCAAAAAGTTATTAATGGACTGAAAGAGAAAGATAAGTAATCTTTCAGAATATAGAATAGGGAAAGAAAAGGGGTAATGAAGATGTGACAGAAGACATTAGAAGCTTAGAGAAGCAAGCCAGAACGTTAAACATCTGACTAATAGACACAGTTTTAATCTATACATTCAATAATGAACTTTATAAGGTCTTATAAGATAAATGAATTTGACATTGGAAAAACAAAAAGGGGTGGAATAAAGGGGGAAAAACTGAAATGTGTTATTTATTGAACCAATTCCCTACAGTCAATGTAACCATTATGTACCACCAACATGTCCTAAAAGTAAAACATAATCAGAAAAACAAAACAAAAAAATAGTAAAAAACAAAGTAAAAGCTGGAGAACTGAATGTTGCTATATTCAGAGAACAACGAAGTTTCTAGTCCTTTTCAGTCTATACTACATTCTCAGAATGTCAGCAGTTCCTCATGAATATAAGTCTCATGGAAGAAATTAGAAGAGTCTCTACTGCAGAAATACAAAAGCCACACATACATGATGGAATACTATTTAGCTATAAAAAAGAATGAAATTCTGTCATTTGATATCATGGCTGGAAATACAGATCATTAAGTGAAACAGGCACAAAAAGATACACACATGATCTCACAGACCTTGAGAGCAGAATGGTAGTTAAGAAAGAGGATGGGGAAAGATGTAGGGGATGGGGGAACAAGGAAGAAAGGTTCACCAACAGTTACAAAGTTGTGAGGAGTAAGAACTTGTGGTGTGCTACTGAACAGTAGCATCACCATGAATAATGTACAGTACATTTCAAAAATCTAGAAGGATTTTAAATATTTTCACAGAAAAATGATAAATGTTGAAAACAGATATATTTACCTTAATTTGAACAATATCCAATATAGGTATCAAAATACCACACACTTCCCCATGAACATGTACAATTTTCATGCTTTTATGTATCAGTTTAAATTATTTTTAATTTTTTCAACAGGGAGCAGGAAAAACTAAAACAGATGAACTCAAAAGAAATTAACACTCTATACTGAAAATTGGAAATGCCTTGCTCACCCTAGCAATTGTTATTCTCTCTTCCCCCATGCTGCCCCCAACCGGGGATTGAACTCAGGCCCTTGCGCTTGCTCCACTGAGCCCATCTTTCTAGCCCCACAATCTTTAATCTCTGTGACACAAAGTTTCTATTTAAGCATTTTAATGTTTCTCTTAAATGAGTAGTCACAGATCACCAAAATATCTACAGATTTTTTCTTTTTTTTTTATACTGAGAGCTGACCAAGGCAGAGATTGTGCCACTCTGAACTATACCACCAGCACTCCAAGGACATTTTATAAGGAGTAGGAGAACCTAAAGAAAAAAAGAAAAAAAACCAAAAAACAGGAATCTGAAATACTACAAAACAAATTTACCAATACTTAATAAAAGTAAGAAAAACAAGCTGGTTATATGTTCTGGCACACACCTGTAATGCCAACATTCTGGGAAGGTGAGCCAGGAACTATCAAAACATGTTAGATTTCCAGCCTTTCTTTTATTTTGAGATAAGAGTCTTAGTAAATTGCTTGGTTGTTCAGGTTGGGCTTGAACTTGTGAATCTCCTGCTTTGGTATACCAAATAGAATGCTCAGTGTTGTTTCAAACCACTAAATTTATGGATTTATTATAGCAGAAATTGAAAATGCATATCCATGGAAAAGTACAAACACTTATCCTAGAATATAAAACATGTTTCCATAAAGTTTTCATGTTTCAAAGCTGCATATACCCCTACAATGATGATATCTTTCAGAGCACCTGGCGGAGCAGAGAGATATACTTTCAGGTTACTGCTCTGAGTAAGAAGCTCTACAGTACCTCCCATAAGCTGCACAGAGGGTTCGCAGATGAGATCATAAAATGAGCTCACAGACAACATTTAAAACACATTCATACAAACAATTCACCATAAGAATCAGCAAATACATATATACATATCCCTATATATATATGTACATACATAATAAGGCCATTAAAACAGTATTGCTTGAAAAGAAGCCACGAAAGAAACCATAGCTAAAGTAGCAAACACAAAATAACAGCAGTTGACTTAAATTCAAATGTCAAAAGTATATTAAATGTAAATATAATAAATACCACCATTAATATATCCCACTATATTTGTAATACAGTTATGTGCTTAGGAGAGATAAATCTTCAAAAAAATATGTTGAAGCAAACAGAAAATGACTTGTTATATTTTATCTTGACTTTCTCATGGCACACTGCTGTGGCCCTTGAGAGATTTTTTCTGTGATTTCAGGGTGTAGAGCCTCAGTGTACCAGCTCTTTGTACCTGCTGCCCCCTCTCCAGGGAAGGAGGGAGAACTCCCCTCAAGAGACCAGGCATATGTGGGTGGGACTCCCTTTTTTTGTTTTGTTTTACTTTGGTAGAACTAGGGATTGAACTCAGGCCCTTGCACTTGCCAGGGAAGGACTTATTCTACTGAGCCATCTTCCAGGCCCCCCTGAGCCATCTTCCAGGCCCCAGAAGCGAACAGAAAAGACACATCTATATAGCAATGTGTAGTATATATAGTATCAAGATAAAATAAAATAGCCAGGCATGGTGGCACACAGCTGAAATAACCTGGGTGACACTGAGTTTAAGGCCAGCCTGAACAGCAGTGAAACCCTGACTCAAAGAGACCAAAAAACAAAAAGATAAAAAGAATTCCTAGAGATTCAACCCAGGCCCAGGGTGAGTGAGACCGCCTGGGTCGTTCAGGGTCCTCATTCAACCCAGGCCTAACATGTAAGTGAGACTGCCCAGGGCCTGCAAGGTACTCAGTCAACCCAGAGCCCAGGCCCAGCATGTGAATGGAACCTTCCTTCATCAGACAGGCGTGTGAGTGGAACTTCCTTCATCAGACAGGTCTGTGTGGAAAGAACCCTAGGCCAGAACTCAGTGCAGAGAGGCTAGAGACAAGACCCATCCAGCTGATCCAGGGGCAGAACATCTTGCCAGAGGGTTCACCTCCAAGGGCTGCAGCAAGAAGTGGAGCATAGCACCCACCTGGAAAAGTTGGAAGTTGGCAGATTTGGACCTAGTGCTTAGGTAATGACCCTATCAAAGCTCTACACCAAAGGTCAAAAGACAGTGCTATACAAAATAACAAAGAGAAGGAGCAGAATGCCTTCCAGGCTGTGAGCCCACCCAGAACAAATGCATGAAACAATAGCATAGAAGAAATTGGAAATCACACACCTGAAATCTCTGAAATAATAGCATCTGAAGTAAAGGAACAACTGCAGAAGGGTACAGAGGAAATCAGATCAGAAATAATTTCTGAAGTAAAAAAAGGAATGATAACTATAATGAAAGTAGTACTAAGTGCTTCTAAAGAAGACACTGATAAAAAAAAAATAGAGGAAAACAGAAAAATGATGGAATCCTTGAATAAGTAATATAGAAAAGAAATAGAATACATGGGTCCAGGGAGATAGCTCAGTAGAATAAGCACTTGCTGGCAAGACCAAGGGCCTGAGTTCAATCTCTGTTCTGCCGGGGGTGCAGGGAATATATGAGAATGAATGCATGAAGCAGATTCAAAGTGCTATACAGGAAATTAAAATCTCAATCACAAACTGGCAAAACCATTTGAATGAAAGTGAAAATAACTTTCAGACCTTGAAGACACAATTGCAGCTAGTAAAAAAGATCTTTCAAAAAGAACTAAGATGCAGGAAAAAAAAATTCAACATCTTCAAGACAATGCAAAGATGAACAACATAAGACTAATAAGCATCAAGGAGATAGGAGTCAATACAAATGATATAAAAAGAATATGGGCAGAATAGCAGAAAACTTCCCAAATATGGGGAAACAATCTGATATTTAGGTAGCCAAAGCATATTGAACTCCAAACAACATCACTCCAATTAAAACCACACCCAGACATAATCAAGATCCCAGAAATTCAGCACAGAAACAGTATACCAATAGCCACTGGAGAAAAAAAACAGATCACATTTAAAGGAAAACCCATCAGAATAATGGCAGATTTCTCTTCACAAACCATCAAGGCAAGAACAGCATGGAATAAAGTACTACAAATTTTGAAAGAAAACGAATTCCAACCCAACTGATATACCCTGCAAAACTCTCTTTTAAGTATAATCAAGAACAACTACTAATCTGTAAAATCCTTCTTCATTTTTATTTTGGACAATTTTTATTGTTTTATTATTTTAAGTTTGTCAGTAATTTATTTACAATGTAGTCTAAAAATAAACATACAACAAAAAAAGAACTCCTAGAGATAAATGAATTTAAGTACTCAACAAAAGCTTTGTAGTTTGTAATTTATATACCATAGGACAGGCATGATGATGCCTATCTGTAATCCCAAAACTTGGAGGGTAAAGCAGAAAGAGTGCCATGAGTTCAAGGCCAGCTTGAACTACAAAGCCAGACCTTGTCTCAAATAAACCAAAACAAAATAAAACAAAAATAATTTATATAGCAAGCTACATGGGGCAGAGCAATAGTGAAAGAAATGAACATTTACAATGGCAAATAACACTGCAAGTAGCTAAAAAAGAAACCATAGCTAAAGGGGGAAACAATAAGTATAGATTTAGAACAGTGATTCTGACCACGTCATTTGAATTATTTCTGGGCTAAAAGATGAAATGCTGTACAGTTTTTAACCAAGAGGGTTATTTTAGAAATGAGTTCTGCCATAATTAAATATATTTAGAAGTTTAAGTACCATTTGCAATTAAGAAACTGTAACTTCCTTTCCTTCAAAGGAAACTGAACAAATGCATGATAGGTACATACAGGCTTGCCGCTGCGGCTCTTCTGCTTGCTCCCCCTCCTGCCTTCCAGGCCATGGACTGGTTTTCCTCTGCAATGCCCCTCTGCTGGGACACTCTGTCTGGGAGCCAGCTGACTATAGATTTTAAAAAATCTACAAACTGTGCACTGAAATAAATCTTCCTCCTTTAACATGTGGGTATCAGGAACTTTATCCCAGCAACAACAAAAGTAACAAAGAGAGAGAGAGAGAGAGAGAGAGAGAGAGAGAGAGAGAGAGAGAGAGAGAGAGAATATGACTTTTGAGCACCAATTCAGGAGTATTTAGGGAATAATTCATCAACAATATGAGAAGGAATACAATCTCTAAAAAGAGGGCAGACTAAGAGGACTTTTTTGTCAAATGCAATTAATGGAGGATTACCCCATTCAAAATTATGAAGAATTGTAATAGATCTAAATTCTCTATAACATGATGATCTCCAGAGAATGCTAGAATCTTTCACTCTAACTTCCTTTCCTTTAAAGGAAACTGAACAAATGTATACATGCATGTTAGGTACCAAGAATATAGCAAGTGACCATAATAAATCCCTACACACAGTAGATACTGAATAACTGGACAAATAACTATATAATTCAAATAATACATGCTATGACAGGAAACTGTAAGATGCTAAAAAAAATTAACAGAGAACCCTAGTAATATTTGTGCAGATACAGGTGGGTAAGAAAAAGAAACCAGGGGACTAGGGATATAGCTCAGCAGTTTAAGTGCCTGGCAAGTGCAAGGTCCTGAGTTTGATCCCTGGTACTGAAAAAAAAAACAATTAAGGGCCAGCCAAATAGCTCAGCAACTAAAGCACCTGCAAGCAGGCGCAGGGACCAGGGGATCTCCAGGCCTGCCCTACAGGCCCCACCCCCAGGACATAGTGAAGACAGCAGTTGAGACTGGACCTGCTAGCATGTGCCTGTAATCCCAGCTCTTGGGAGGCTGTAAACAGGATAATCACTACTATGTAGTGAGACCCTGAACACCCTAAAATGAAGGAAGGAAGGAAGGAAGGAAGGAAGGAAGGAAGGAAGGAAGGAAGGAAGGAAGGAAGGAAGGAAGAAGAAAGGACGGACCAAAGAAAAACTACCTTTAAATAAGATAGGCTAAGACCTTAGGAACAAGAGTTAACTACGTTGAAACATGTCTATAACAATATATGCTCTGACAGAGTCCCAAGAGAAATGATCCTCCCCTACCCCACTATATCACTGGAAATTGAACCCAGAGCCTTGTACAAGTTAGGCAAACATACTTGAGCTACATCCAAGCTCATAACCCTAATTTCAGATAACCTCTTACAAAGAACCACAATATAGCTGGGCGTGGTAGCACACCACGCCACTCAGGAGCCTGAGGCAGGAGGATCACTGTGAGCTCAAGGCCAGCCTGGACCACAGTTTTCCAAGTCCAACCTGCACTACACAAACCAGATCCCGTCTCAAAAAAAAAAAAAAAAAACAA
>PVKA01014547.1:0-14012 GCA_004027165.1 Ctenomys sociabilis
GGGTGGATGAGATGAATGGCTGGGTGGGTGGATGGATGGATGGATGGATGGATGGATGGATGGGTGGACATAGGATGGATGGACAGATGGGTAGATGAATAGATCAGTGAACAGACATATGAAAGGGTGGCTAGATCCTTGGGTGAATGGCAAACAAGGTAAGAAAGGGACCAGTGTCTCCTGGTCTTTCTACTCCCCACAATAGCCCATCTTTAGGGGTCTTTCTGCCTATCTGGGCCTGGAGCCCTAGAAGGATTCCTCCTGCTGGGGCCCCTCTAACACTGGGAGCCCCGCCTCTCAGGGCTGCTGCTCTACCCTGGACTGCTGGAGTTTCCCATCAGTGCTCCACTGCCTCCGGGCCATGCTCTGGCGGGGAATCCCAGGGTGCCAGGCCCTTTGAAGTAGGGCCCCAGGCCTGCAGGGCTCCCCACCTGGGCTTCAAAGGCGGGCATGGAGCAAGCTGCAGCCACGCAGGGCCGTGGGCGTGGGCAGGCAGGGACTGCAGGACGGGCTCCCTGCTCTTGCCCTGAAAGGCCAGGGAGCCATAGTAGAGCCAGGAAGCATCTGGTCACATCCTGCCCCAAGTGCACACAGCCTGGAGAACTAAGCTCATTCATCCGCTCACCTGGCACGCATGCTCCTGGTGCCACAAGGGCCCTGTGGTGAGCACCGCTGCCCTGCCTGGTCCATGCTGTGATCGCGACCCCAGCCGCCAGGTCCCTGCCCCATTGCCCTCTCCTTCTAGTCTGCCTTGGGCTCTGTCACTCAGGAGGCACAGCTGCTGCTGCTTTCTCCCAGGCCTCAGCACCAAAGGGCTGAGACCCCGCCTGTCAGTACCACAGGGTGCAGGTCTCAGGCCCAACTTGTGCCTGGTGATGGGTGACTCTCTCACCTGCCCTACAGGATGTTGGGGGCAGAGGCCTTGGGGATCACGGAGCTGCATGGAACTGGTTTTCAGGTGCCAGCCCCTCGGTATGGAAGGAGGACGTGCTATTTGCCGTCAGAACCCAGGCCCTAGTTAGCTTGGGAGGGGCACTGCGGATGGCCCCCAGATGGGAGTGCAGATAGATGGCCTTGGCACGGCGGCCCCACACCCACTCCTGCTGTGATGGCTCGGCCAGCTCTGCAGCTTGTGTCCCCAGCTGAGCTAGGCCCTCCTCTCTGCTTCTTCTAGAGTACAGCTTGAAGCCACAGTTTGTGAACCATTAGTGGTTTATTTTATTTATTTGTTTGTTTGTTTGTTTGTTTGTTTGTTTTTGTAGAACCAGGGATTGAACTCAGACCCTTGCACTTGCCAGGGAAGTGCTTATTCTACTGAGCCATCTTCCTGGCCCCATTAGAGGGTTTGGAAATCTGGTGGATCACAATGGGGTCTTACATAAGAATAAGAAAGATGAACACAGAGGGAGCAGCGAATGCCTGGTGGTGCAAGGGGAGCAAGCTCGATGGCCACCAGCATGCAGGTGCTGCTGCTGCAGGGTGGCTTTGTCCTGCACTCTCTCATGTCACTGTGCAGAATGCTGCAGAGAGGCCAGTGGTCAGCACTGGGTGTGTGTCCGGCTGACCTGTTGCCTTAGGGTCTGGAGCTGGACACACCAGCTGTGTGCCCCACGCATGTCCCAGCCGGGAGTGCATGCTGCATGCACACTAGCTGGAAGTCACGTGCTGTTTATCATCACCCATTTAAAGACAAACCCAAGGGGATGGCTTTCATTTTCTTGTGTAAATCCAGTTACTGAGCCCCCAGCCCCCAACAGTCTCCACTCACACAGTGGTTTTTTTCAGTAATGGGTACACGTTCTGTTTTCTTACTTTCTACCACAAACCCTGGTCCAATTGCTCTCTAATTGCCCCTTATTTTGGAGATCTGGCTACTTTCTTATCAGCCTCCAGGATACCTCCTGTTCAAACTTAGTCCTTCCATCCTTCCTTCAAGAAGACAGTGGAGACTTTCCCAAATGTCTTACGCATGAAGTCCGAAGATGACATGCATTTCTTGATAGTCTGATTCCAGAAGGAACACCAGTTTAACATCTGAAAAGCATACAGCCACAGGCCCTGGGCACCTTGGTGTGAGTGTGCCTGGTGACCTTAGGGGCACTGAGTTGCCCAGACTGGTGGTGCTGAGCACCCTGTTGGCCTTGAACACAGTGCCCACTGTGATCTCCTTGAGCTAGGTGAGGAACAGGAACATTGCAGCAAATGGCACCAAGTGTCCTGGGCATGACAGAGGGCCACCCGCACCTGTGCTGTGGTAGCCCCACTCAGCCCCACCTCTGAGACTGGTGACCCCTCTTTCTAGGATCCAGGTCCAGGAGATTGGCCTTCTCCTTATAGCCAGCCAGTGCTAGCCCCCAGAGCTCTAGCTGGCCACCCAGGGTCACCCTCCTCCAGCCCCCACAGCTCCCCAGGGGAGGCAGGGTGACCCTGGTGGACACACTCCTCCAGAGGCTTTTGAGCCCCCCACAGTTGCAACCTTGACTCAGTCCCAGGCAGGACGGAGCCATGGCCCCACACTTTTCCTGTCCTTCTCTCCATGTCTTGTCCTGCACCCAGCCATGGGACATGCATGCGGAGCTCACACTCGGGCTGGAAGCAGGTTTGTCAGGGCCACCTGTCACCCTCTGCATGCTGTTGCTAACTGGAAACAGGTTGGTTGCTAACCCATGCTGCTCACAGCCCATGCTGTGGGTGTCCATCCCCTCCTGCTGTAGGTGGCTGTGTCCCTGCCCAGCTTTGGAGCACCCTTGTGAACTTCCCAAGGGCTTCCTGCAGCCAGTATCTCATTCCAGCTGTGGTCTCCACTGCCCCTGAAGCCTCGCTTGAATGCATCCATGGTGACACTGGCCCACACTGTCTTCGAGGCCAGTTCCATCCTGCCTGCACTCATGGATGCCAAAATATTAGTGAAGTCTGCCTCTCCTGCCTGTGGCTCTGTCCGCTGATGCAGAGGAAGCCCTGCTGCTGGGCACATGGCAACGGTCCCTCGAGCTGGCTGTGCACAGCTCTGAGGTGTGCAGGCCCCGGACTTGGGGGCCTATGAGGTGCCCCGTGGGCTCTGCGCTCGGTCTGTACTCCTGGGTGGCCAACAGCAGCAGACGCGTACCATTTAGGATCAGCTTGTTTTCCGACCTGAGGCCACGTGCAAACCAGCGCCAGTGTTTTCTTAGAGCTCCCTTTGTGCCACCTGAAGAAGTGACCCCGCTGATGGGGGTTGGGCAGGTGAGGCCTGAGCAGAGGGCCTTCCCCTGAGGGGCGTGTCTGGCCCAGTCCTCTAAGAAGTCCCTGGCTTCCCCACCATGGCTCTCTCCCTCTGGGCACTCCCAGAATGTCCTTGGCAGTAGGCGTGTCCCAGCTTGGGCCTCTCAATCCTCCCCCAACCCACTGCCTGTTCCTAAGCTGCTTTTGCATTCCCGGTCATCAGCTGACCTGGGAGATGCTTCGGCCAATGATGAAACAGTTGCGTAGGCAGCCGCGGTCAGTGAAACGATTTACCTAGAGGCATTGTCACCTCTCAGTGACACAGCACGCGAGCGTTCAGGGCCATGGGCTGTGTACTCACAGCCCCACTGTTGCTCGTATTCTGTGTTGGTCCAGTTCATGGCAGCACTGATAGGTGAGTCATAAGGAAAGAAACTCACCCGGGGCTTCTGAGCAGTGGCTGGCCCAGCTGCTGAGGACACTCACAGGGAGCACAGTAGTGGTGAGGCGCTCAGAGCTGTGATGGACCTCAGTGTGGTGCTGGAGAAACAGACCTCGGGCCGGGGCCCCGTGGAGCTGTGAGGGCCTCACGGCGGAGCTCAGGCTCACGCAAGTCCAGCCGGTGCTGGAGGCCCGCCCTAGAGCCTGAGCTGCCCTGGGCTCTGGCGAATAATGTGCTTTCAGAATAGCTTTTCCACCTGCATGGCCGCTGGGACTGGGTCACTTGTTTCCATATCAGGGGACAGGAGCTGGGCAGCCACAGGCCTCATCTTCTCTCTCCCCTGGAGAGATAGGATAGTCAGAAGCCAATGCAAGCAAACCAAGTAAATAACATGCCAGCCTCATCCAAAGAGTGGCCTCCTTTCCCCTGGAAAATGGAAACATTGTCAGTAGCTCTTCACCTGTTGCTTTATTTGGCCTGCTTTTTGGTCTCTGACACTGGGAGTTGGCCCTGACCTTCGAGGCCCATTTTCACCTCGCAATCACATGGCCACCACCAGAAGTGCTCTCACCACTAGAGCCGGGAGCTTCCTCAGGGTCCTCCGGGATCCTGTCTGAGCAGGAAGGCCTGGTTCCCACGGGCTCACGGCCCTCTTATGGGCTAAGTTTGTGCCCAGCACCCTGCTGGCCTTGGTGTGGTGGCGTTCAGGTTCTCGGCGGCCCCACGGCCCCACGGTGTGTGTCAGGGCTGCTCCAGCGATTCAGCCTCTCTGCAAGCAGAGTCGGCGTGGGGAAGCAGGCCGAGTGCTCAGCAGTGGCTTACTTACCGCACAGCACTTGTCGTAGCTGCTTGCACTTCCACAGGACTTACGCACATCGGAGAACTGCTGCAATTGCCAGTCTCGGTGGTGAGCTGAAGGACCCTGGCAGAGACTCTTATTCAACACTCTCCTACTTCCACCCCCACTGAGCAGATAAACAGATACGCTGTGTTTTATGCAATCGCCAACATTTTTCTTTCAAATGAGTTCAAGGTGAATTTGGCAAAAGGTGAAAGGAAGCATCAGTAGTTTAAACTGCTCCTGCTTTTCTTTCCTTATTCAATCTGCTAAAATTATCTGCTACTCCAGGGGGACTCTGAAGGCCCTGTCCAGGCATCTGCAGTCCGGCACCCCCTGCCTGAGAGGTCAGACTTGGGGCAGAAGGGCTCCCTGACATACGCAGCCTGGTCCAGCTTTTGCAGTCAGAGCTGCGAACCTGTCCCAGCTGGGGTCAGAGCCAGAGCAGCGCCAAGGGTGTGGGTGTGCCCAGCCACCTTGCCAGGCAGGTCCTCACCTGCCCCACAGTGGCCGTGCAGGTGGAGGAGCCTGGAATCCCCCGGGAGAATCCCCAGCCTGTCTGTGCTCCGGAAGCACTTCACGCCCCCCTGTGGACCTGCTGGCCTCCTGCCCCTCGAAAGCCTCAGCATAAGATTCTCTGGGGCCCCCAGCTCTTAAACTTGCCCTCTAGCCAAGAGACAGGGGAAGGAGACTCAGGTGCCCAGCGTCTTAGGACCAGGCCTAATGGATCTCAGGCCAGTGCTGACCCTGAGCGATGCCTTCTGCTCCTCCCTTTCGCCTTCTGCCACGAGCTGACCCCTCCTCAAGTGCTCTGTGCCCCATGCCACCCCCATCCTTAGCTCTGAGAACACAGGGGAATATTTGTGCCTTGGCCAATGTGTAAAGTCACTACTGACCAATGCAGGATTTCTGCCTCCAAGTGCTGGCAGTACAGGTCCCGAGGAGCATGGAGTTTGGAGACAGTGACACTGAGCCAACTCAGTGTCGCTGTGAGCTGAGCTGCCCTGGGCCTCTGCCTGCCCCTCCCGGGCCTCCGTGGTCACTGCCTGCTCAGCGGCCTTGTGGCCGTGCTTCCTTTGGACTCTCATCTGAGGTTCCACTCGCTCCTCTTTGTGCACAGCCAGTGGCCTTGAGATCTGCTGCTGGAAGAGCCTGTGAGAGGGCTGCGCAGTCATGGGAATAGGGCGCGTGTGTGCACACGTGGGTGTGTACGTGTGTGCATGAGTGCATGTGTGCACGTGCATCATCTCAGTGTTCTCGAGTGTCTTCAGGTGCCCTTGTGGTGTGTGCCTGTGTGAGCTGTCGGTGTACATGTATAGTGTGTGTGTGTGTGAGTGTGTGTGTGTGTGTGTGTCTGCACATCTGCCTCTGCACTGCGTGCCTGGGAAGCGTCCTGTCCGCAGTCCTGAGCCATGCAGCCCACTAGCCCGAGGTATGGGGCTGACACACTGTGCCATCCCTGTCCCCTCTCATCACTGGACCTGATGCCCTTACCAAGCAGACACCCACCTTCTGCACAGCTGTCTCTTCTGGTGCCCGCTTGCCGTGCTGTCCTGTGAGTGCTCCTATGTGGACCTTGCCCACTGTAGCCGCCTGTGGACGCAGGTCCCTCCCAGTCTGTGGGGCAGTGTCCTCCTCATAGGCCTCCCTGGATGCTCAGTGGCCCAGAGCCCCCTTTTCCAGGCTGGTCCTTTGCTGATGCCATCCCCAGGACACCTCCTCTCTTCTCTGTGAGGCAGGTGCCCTGGCATAAGTGCAGATGGGGGCAGAAAAGGAGCGACATGGGCATTGTGGGATGTGGCTGTGGCTGTGCAGTGTCTCCGAGGCTGGACTGTGGCCCCAGTTGTCCCGTGGTGACCGCTGTAGCTCCATTCTATGGCCCCAGGGCAGATGTCCTGGGACAGGATCATGTAAAGAGCAGGGTTCTGGGTGGCCTGGGCACACACATGTGCCCAGCTCTCGCGAACACCTGGGCCCTGAGAGGACCTGGAGAAATTGAGCCTGCACACACTCAGCAGTCCCCACCCTGTCTGCCTGCCCCTTTCCTCCTCGAAGAACCAAGTCCCAAAGTCCCCACCACAGTAACCCAGATCCAGGCTGACGTCCTGTGCTATTTCCCTGCTTGCAGGCAGATGTGTTCTTTGCCCCTTGGAATTGAAGATAATGGGGTTCAATGCACACGCTCCTCGTTCTGGGAGTTGCCTGGCCACCCCATTTTACAGAGCAGCGCTCTGGACTTTCCCAGGTGTCATCAGGAGTTTGGCTTGAATGAAAATCTGGACTCTGTAGGTAGCAGACCTGTCCTGGGCTTTGGGTCACACCTTGTCTGGGTGAGGACAGCAAGGCACAGCGGTCTCTTGCATGAGCATGGGCAGGTGTGGTCAATTGCTCAGAAAAACATGGCCCTCTGGAAGTGACAGTGGCTGTGGACAGCTCCATGTGGGACCAACTTCCGCCTCATGCCTCTCTCCTTCCTTGGGGCCGCGTTCAGCAAGACTGTTGAATGCTCACTACGTTACCCCAAGCCCCATCCTCAGGCTGCTCAAGCCCACGGGGGCTGTGTGACCACCCCACGTGGACACAGATGTCATCTTCCTTTCTGGCGCTGTACCTGGCCAACCGCTGTGTTCACTAGCAACTCTTCCGACTCAGGAGAACTACCTGAGAGCTGGCGCTGGCAAGGTGACCCCTGAGAGGACAGCTGCAGGCACTGCCAGACCCAGGCGCACAGATCTGCGTCTCAGGGCTAGCTCTCTTCGTTCTGGCTTGGTGGTCAGCAGCTGCTGCATCGTTAGGTAGGAAGCCACCCTACAGTCCTCACGGAGGAGAGGACCACATCGCCTCCGTGGATGTGGGAGGCGTGGGAGGCCCCAATCACAGGTCCGTCCACCCTTCTGTCCATTGCTCAACTCTTGGATAGCCCACCCAGTTCCAGGAAGGTGAGCCATAGTCCGGGCCCTCCTGGGTCAGATGCCACCACTCAGCCCCACCAGGCCATGGAGAGAGGCTACAAGCACAAGACAGAACGCATATGCTGTGATCTCTGGAGCCTTTTGGAGCCCAGGCAGCTGCCAGGAAATAAGGGTCTGTGTTCCCTGGTGCCAGCCCTAGGAGTGTAACAGCCTCTCACCATCTATAGCGAGCCTCGATACTAGCTGTCCTGGCATCTGGCGTGCCAGGCACCCACAAAGATGGCTCAGGCCAAGGGATCGTGAAAGCTCCCCGCTTTGAAAGCCCAGCCCAGATGAAAATCTGCAGCAAAGGCAGGGCCTTATGCACCAAGTTACTAAGAATCTCAAAATCTTAGGGCTACAAGGGATCTTAGAACCCGCCTGATTCTCACCCTTTCATTTCGCAGGCTAAGTGATTTGCCCAGAGCCCCATTCTTATGGTAAGCCTAGAACATGGGCACCTGACCTCTAGATCTGTGTTCTCTGTGTAATGCCTGATTTCACACATGTCGAAAGGGGAGCTGAGCACAACAAATCCACACAGCCATCGGCAGGGAAAGCTCCCTGGCAATCCTGAAAAGGAGAAAAAGAATACTTTGAAAATATTAAAGGTTATTACCAGACGTCAGATGAATGTCACGAAAGTAGCTTCGAGTCTTTAACACACTGAGACTAATTGAACGTATTTAAATGTCTTTGTTGGCTGGAGGAGTTCTTAGGAGTGTTCCTTGTCATCTCACCCCACTATGAATCACCTACAAGCGAACTGAAACTGGAAATAACTGCAGAATTTGTTCTACTTCAACCGATCAGGGTTCAGGACACTTGATTCTTAACAGCGTGTGCAGGATCAAAGCTATGGCTGCTCTCCAAGAGGTCGGGATGCTTACATCAAAGCTGAGGCTGAATCCGTTTCAACCTGGCTCCTTCACTTCAGTGCTTAGACGCAAGTTCTTGCGCAGGACTTTAAAGCGGGGCAGCCTGTGCACACACCAGTGTGGGTGTGCGGGTGTGTTCGTGTGTGTGTGGCCACGTGAGCGTGTATGTGAGTCTGTGCGTGTGTGTGGGCGTGCGAAGCCCAGCCTGCAGCTCTGGCCCTGTCGCTAAGCAGCAGCAGAGGCCCTCCCTCGACGCCCTGACTGCGCCCATCAGGGGCAGTGAGTTGCTGAAACTCCAGCCACCCCAGGGCAGGCACAGGCTAACCCTGGCCACGGCAGCCATGAGGCCACGCAAATGCTTTGGACGGGATCAGCTCAGAACACCCGGTCATTGTGCAGGCGCCGAGCCAGGAAGGGACACCACGTCTCCCTGTTCTTCCCAGCACTGTTTCACCCCAGGTCAAGCTTTTCCCTCCCCCCAACCCCCAGCCGAGGTCTTGAGGGCTTTCCCTGTTTCAGGTGCTGATGGCAGTGAGGCTTGTTTTGCTAGGCGCTTACAGCAACAGAAGCCAGAGAGGACCAGGCTGTCTCAGTGAGGAGCCGGGGCTCCTAACTGCCGCAATCTCAAGTCTACCCAGGCAATGGGTACCTGCTTGCTTTTTAAAAGTGTCTAAAGTTAACCTAGTCATAGAACACCAGTCTTAAATACTTTCATGTCTGACTCATCTAAGCCAGAGTTGTAATGTAACATTACATGGGCCTTGATATTATTGAAGTTTAAAGGAATTCCTTTCCAAACCCAATGTTTGGCCTGTGATGAAAGGCTGTCAAGCAGCTTATGCTAAGTTACATTCAATAATTACATAAGTAACCCTTTAAGGACTAGATATGCAAATAGTGTACCCTTCTTCCTATAATTACTTTTTGTACATGGTTTTATAAAATCCCAAGATTGTAAGACATGTTTATGGAGAAGATTAGCACACAGGATTTCTCTCCTAATGGAGGAAGTAAATCAGGAATGTGGAGGCCTACTGTAGCAGCAGGTGGCCGCAGAGTCACGTGGTGGGGAGGACTGGGCAGGCGGGCAGACTGCAGCACAGCACAGGTCTTGGGGACACCTCCACCTGGGGCTGTCCACTCTCCATGGGAGCCCCTGAGTCCCTGATTGCACAGTCTCCACCCCAGAGAGGACAGTTCCCTGTGGCCACCATGGAATCTCTAGGAGCACATCAGGAAAGAGCACAGGTGCCAGCCCAGGATCCTGGCTGTCCTACCCCCTGTCCACCTCCCAGGGTGCAGAAGGGGCCCAGGGTGCAGGGCGGCTGGCTGCCACGCTCCTCCTCTGCCTGAGTACGATGTGAAAAAGAAGCTACTGAGTACTACTCATGCTCGTTGGAAGAATAACCAAGAACTCCGCGATGCTAGCGTTTGTTTTTCCCCCGCCTTCCAAGCACAGGGTCTGTTACCAGCTCTGTGCTGTTCTTGCAGACTCTGAGGTGCACGTGTGGACGCCCTAGGGGTGTGGCCCTTGTGGTGGCTGGAAAGCACACTATCTGACCACTGAACCGCATTCGTTCCTCTGGGCCTTCCCGCCTTGCGCTTGCCTGCGTCCTCTTGCCATGGCGACATACCCAAGGCTGGGTTTTCATAGAGCCGGGAGGCTCCAAAGCGTAATGTTACGATCTGCTCTGTCCTGGCTGGCTTCAGACTTCAGCACGGTGATGGTGTTGTGGTGGCGCGTTTGTGAGTTGGCCTCGATTGGTGACCTCTCGAGCCCCGGGGGCCTGCTAGTCCTGGCTGAGGTAGCCTCCCGGGGCTACCTCCAGTAGCCCCCTTAAAGGGCTCACAGCTCAACATCACTCAGTGGGGGACAGTTTGTGTCCAGAGAGAGGTACAACAGCTCACCCGGGTTTGTGCCTGCTCGGGCACTGTCCACGCCTGGGCATTCTAGGACTAGCACTTAGAGAACTCCTTCCTGTGGCCAGGGAGGCAGCTTGGACCTGGCCACACCCAAGTCCCAGAACTCATGGCGAGGATCATCAGCACACTGCTCCCTCTCCTGACTACTAGGCCCTGCCAACTTCCAATCCCATTACTCTGGCTGTCTGGTGCTCCAGTTACACTGAAATATCCCTCTGGGATTGACCAGCTTAGAGCTTGCTGTGGGCTCCCTGCCATGGCAAATGTGGCCAGGAGGGAGGTCCCTGCTGCCCTTTCCGACCTTAACATCCTGGGGTCTGCAGCAGCCCCTCAGCCTCTTACCTTGGTACGACACTGGCAGCTGGGCTCAACAGATCTTCTCGTTCAGAGAAGGAGGTCAGACATCAACTTTAGAAATCTCTGCTGCTCAGTTTGGGATGAGAGAGACAGACCTGTGAAGGCAGACCCTTCCCCCACTAGCAGATTGCCCCAAGTGACCCAGAGAAGCCTTGACATTCCTCTGTCTTCTCAGGGCAGGTGGGCTGCTACATCTAAAGGTTGGCGAAGGGGTTTTCTCCAGTACCTCCCACCTGTCCACTAAAGGCCCATGGTGTTTAAATGCTGAAAAATTAAAATTGAAAAAGTTGTTTTGGGTGTTTGGCTCCCCTCATCCTTTGTCACAAAAATGCAGCTGTCTCTCAACGTCTTCATTTACTCTGAGAATCTCAGGGCTCTGCCGCCGCCTCGAAGCTGCCCAGGGCTGCAGGCCGGGCCCTCCTGCGGGTATCACATACCACTGCTTTCTTCTGGCGGCGCGTTTCAGGGTTAATGACCCAAAACCCTGGTCTGGGGGACCAGGCTGGAAGCGGGGCTGCCTCGGCCTTTGTTAACGATTCACCCGCACTTTGCACAGACAAAACAACGTCGCCTTGGCAGCCCAGACGCAGGGGCCGGGTGGGATGATGGTTTCTCTTGAACACTGGCCTGTGCCTGTGGTGTCAACACATTGCCCAGGCTCCTAGGGAGTGCTGCTGGCCCTTGGGACATCAGGAAGGCCACTGGGTTGCTGCAACAGGATGCAAGCGAAGAAAGCAGCAGGGTGCCAGAGAACCATGAGAGAAAACTCCCATGGGGGCAGGTGGGGCTTCCAACTGAATGAATGTGGTCACTCCATGAGGAGGGATCAAATGCCGAGGATATTCACTTAAATTTATCAAGGTAAAAGACATGTAGCCACCTGACACCCAGAATTAAGGAAGGAAAGGTTTATTTAGCTCACAGCTAGTGGAGGTTTCAGTCCATTCTCGGCTGGCTCCAAGGAAGAGTGGCACACGGCAGAGAGCAGCAGCTCATAACAACTGCCAGAAAACTGCAAAGAGCAAAGGACAGAGCAGCAGCTGCAGCAGCTAGCAAGCCTCTCCCCTCCCTTGTATTGCACTCGGGCTCCCCCCTCCCCCCAGGGTGGGTGTAGCTCTCACACCCATAACTCCAGCACTGGATTAGGAATTAGTCCCAAACCCCAGAGGCTACTGCATGCCCCTGCCTGTCAGTCTGCCACTTCCAGAAGCTCACAAACACACAGCTGTGTCTGCCTTATTCATTCCCCAGATCTGTTGCCTAGCGTCTTCTGGGCCTTCCCAGCATCATAGTGGCCATGAAAGGGAGGCATTTTGAACTAACTCAGGAGTCAAGGCAGCTATATCACTCCAATTAAAGACCCCCCCCCCCGGAAGAGGACTCCAGAGCTGATGCATTAAGTGACAAGGACAGGCCAAGGTGTGTTGGAGTCTCAGAAGGACAAAGGAGAAAGTGGCTGGGCCCATGGGCTCAGGCTGGGCCCTCTGGGGACTGGCATGTGCTTCTGTTTCCAGGAAGGTGCAGGGTACTGTGTGATAACCGTGCCCTTTCTAAGAGGGACAGCTGGGGTGTGGACCCTGGTCCCAACCGGGCCTGGCTTAAGGCCTGTTCTGCTGCAGCGTGGTAACAGTCCGGGTCAAGAGTATCTGACCACAGTCTTTGTTAAACTGCTAATGGGCCAGTGTCCAGCAGGCTGAGGTGGAGAAGGACTACGACTACTCCAGGGATCTCTTCAAGGTCCAGCAGGCAGCCTGGGCTGCCAAGGCCCCATGGAGCCTGTGTGTCCTCTGGCGGGATGGGGCTGAAGCTCTGAACACTTTGTAGTCTTCATTCCAATGCCAGCGCCACGTGGCACCAAACAGTGCTCCTACTGTGGGCGCCTCTAGACGCCCACAGCCGGAAGGGCGCTGCTGAGCACTTCCGGATGCCAAGAGGGCACCCGACTGCGCATGCACTGCGGCCCTGATGTCTGTGCAGCGCGCTCTAGGGCCCGGAGGAGAGGGAGCTCTGCAGAGAGCCAGGGCAGCGGGTTTGGGAATCGCTGCACACCTCTTCCTGTGTGGTTTCATGGCTGCTCACCCGTGGCTCCTCAGTGAGTCACCTGTAACTCAGGGGAGTGTGGCGTGGCAGCCTCCTGGAGCCACTTGCAGATGGCTCCTCTCTTCCAGCCAACCTGCAGCCAGCCAAGGAATGCTCCCCATGAGCACACCTGCAGGGCTCAGGGGGTTCAGACCACGTGCCCCCTCGGCAGAAGCATCCTCCTGGGCCCTCTCCGTCAGCGTGCAGGATGTTTGCACATGTGCTGGCACGAGTGTGGGTACAGTGTATAGGGAGCAGGAACTGAGGCTCGGCTTGGGTGGAGGGGCTGTCGACGTGCCCCTACCTGTCTGCCCTGCCCTGGGACGCCCTCTCCCTCCTCCCACTGGGTCCCTTCACGTCATCCTGGCTCTCTAGGAGGGACCAGTCATTGCCAGACAAAAGTGGTCCACCGCAATGCCCTCCGGAATGGTGGCCCTTACAGCCAGACCACACAGAGCTCAGTCTTTCCTTAGCCCATGGTCCAAGCTGCAGGGCCACCTCCCAAAGTCCTCTGACTCGGGAACAGCCTTGAGCACCAGCCCTAGTCCCTGCTCCCCACCAGGCTACACCCTCCTCTGGAAAACACTGTTTCAGTTTGCATCCGTGGTGCCAGGGGCAGGGACTGCAGGGAAAGCGAGCCTGGCAGGCACAGAGGAGGGTCCCTGAGGTTGCCACATGCCTCAGAACCCCAGGGGTCCAGGCTGTGACCCCATAGGCATTTGTGTCAGCGTTGGAGACAGCAGCCAGACCCTGGGCTGTGGTTTTCTAGACCCATGGCTGCAGGTCAGGTGAAGAACAGCTTTTCTTGAAGCTGTTCAGCACTCAGCCCTGATTTCAAATTCTCTGCTTTGGATGTAGTTGGTGGGGACAGTGAGGCAGGTGAGTCACAGGATCCTGGGGCAGAGCCGCTTCCCAGGGTGGCTCTGCGGGACCCCAAAGCCAGAGCCTGTGACTCTCTGCCCCAGCAGGCACCGTGCGGAGCTGTAAACAGTTCTGGTGGCCTTCAGCAGAGGCAGAGGACCTGGCTCCGCCCAGCCCAAGTCTAATCACCAAGTGCATCTGCACTGCCTGACATTTATACGAGATGAGAGAGACATTTTGATTTTCGTGTAATATTCTGGGCTATAATTATCTGTGACTGACACAGGGATCGATTTCACCCCAAGCAAAAATAGAGTGTGCGGATCCTGTCGAGGTGACACTGCCTGGGAATGGTGGCAGGCGGGAGCGGTACCAGGGCGCTGCGTCTGCCTGCACAGATGCTGAGTTGATGGAAGAGGCTGGCTCAGGGCAGCCACCACAGGAGGAGTGCCGCACGGCAGCCATGCTGACCGCAGCCGCTC
>PVKA01014547.1:14112-52255 GCA_004027165.1 Ctenomys sociabilis
TGGGAATCTTGGCATCAGAATCCATCCCCTCCTTTGCACAACAGGGGTCAGAATGGTGACCACAGTCATGCTCACTACCCAAGCTCACTACTATCTGGGACTTGTGCTAGAAGAGGCTCAGGTCCAACAGACCTTTTCCTGGATCGCATCGTTATTTTCATGCATCTAAACTTCTGTATTCTTGCTTGATTTTACCATCCTCTTGCCTGAGCTCGCATTTGAGGGCTCAGTGGGGACCTTATCTTGTAAGCCCTGGTGGGCTCTGTGACCAGTACAGAGGCCAGGGGAGAAGCAGACCTTGCCCCCTCCCCAGCTCCAGCCTGAGGCTGATCCTCCTGCTTGGCCCTCATTCTCCCGAGCCCTGCAGAGCGCCGGTGTCCTCCCCACCAAGGCTGGCCGGCCGCCATGCTCGCCGTCTCCAGGGCTCTGGCCCACCCACTCCGCCCACTCACTGGCATCTGTTTCTGTGTCAGCTTCCAGTGCGTGTCTGCCAGGAGTTGCCCCTACTGTCCTGAATGTTCCTCTGGACAAGGTGGCTTTGCTGTCTGAGGGGCACTTGGGCGGTGTGCAGAATCTTCCTTGCTGGGGCTGGAGCTTGCTCCAGGGGTCCCCAGTGCATGACCGTTGCCCCAACAAAAACAACCATGGCCTGAAGCAGAGACAGGCAAGGTGGGCTGCGCTGGCCAGATGCCAGGGCCTGCTTCTTGCTGCTTTGCTTGGGGATGATTGAATTGTGCTGAGCGTGTAGGCCTTTCCCTTACAAGAGCGGCAGCAGTGCGCAACAGTCCCTGTGTCTGTCATCTCAGAATTCAGGCCACTGGACTTTTACCCTGACAGCCCTCAGGCTGGGTACTGCCATGGAAACCTCTGGGTCCTGGGCGTCGGGAGGCCCTGGCCACGTGTGCAGACCAAGCGCTGCCTCCTGCGCTGCACCTGGCCGATTCTGGACGGTCGGAGAAGCTGCGTTGTTCTTCGCAGGCTGATGCAGCCCGACTTAGGAATCACCGGACTGGACCCCTTGATTCCAACTTCCGAGGAACTATTCTGTTGTTCTTGCAAAGTGATTCTAATGAAGAAAGAGAAAAACAGATTTAAAGCCGCATTAGCGCAGGACCCGGAGCGGAGCGGAGCAGCGTGCACAAGCGAGGCGGGCGTGTGAGCGCCCGGTCCTCTTTCTTCTGGCGCAGTTCTCTACCCACCCACGCTCGCAGCGCCGTGTCTCATTCCCTGTGGGCACCGTGCGCGCACTGACGCAGTGCAGCCCTTTGTACTTCTTGTATCAGGGAGATGATGGACCTTCGAGTTGCATCCGTCCCTCCATCCGTCCCTCCGCCGCGCGGGCCCCGGGTGGTCCTCGGGCGGTGAGAGGAGCTCGACGCTGCGCAATCGCGATTCCCCCCTGCGGCGCTGCGGCCACAGCCGCACTCAGCGTGGTTCTCCTACACAGCGGAGAGAAAACGGCCCTGAACACGGGTCATCGCGCTCAAATCAGAGCGCAGCAATCAAAATGGAACTAGTAACGTCAATCCTTATGCAAGCGATCTAAAGGAGACTACGGGCGTCCCTCTGGGTTCAATGGAGACAAGAACGGTTTCCAGGAAGCTGAATGCGACCTACATTCAATCGACTTCCAGCTCTTCCGTGTCCCTCCTGGCTGCAGTCTCGGAGCCAACTGTGGGCTCAAAAGCGCCTGCGGTGGCTGGAATGGGGTACCAGACGATCTCTGGAACACAGCTCGACAGACAGGCTAGACGCGCAGAGTGACAGCGACCACGCCGGCCCATACGCCGTGTGTGTGCAGTGGGGCCACGAAACGCGCACATGTTCATTTCTAAACATGTAGCAGCCAAAATTCCAGCAAAGGGGAGGAGGTCTTAGTGCCCTTGACCCCAGTGACTGGCACGGAGGGCAAGAGGAGTCTCTGATTGTAGGACAGAGGAAGGAAGTGGTTGTCGCCACGGGGGCCCCAGCCACCAGCCGCACGGGAGCGGGGTCCTTGGAGCGCGCCGGTCTGGCTGTGAATGTGCTGCTTCCTGAGCAACACCGGCGCAGGGACTCAGAAAGAAAGGGCAGAGCATTTTGCTGGGAATTATTTAAAACCATTATATTTGAAAGGACAGTACTTAGGCATGTTGGTTAGCAAACTATACAATGGAAATAAATGTCACCTACTTCTATTTTTTGACCCTTAGTGTGTCTGCCAGAACAGCTGCAATTCCACGCGGGGCTCACGCTGTCTTCTATTCGACAGAGCTGGTTCAGAGCTTTAGAAAGATTCTGATGCAGATCTCCTGCCCAGGGTAGGAGCTCCTGTCTTACAGCCTCACTGACTGACACATTGATAATGAGATTTTATAATGAAAACGCTCGTTGCGGCAGAGCTCCAACCCACAGGTGGCTGCTACTGGGAGCATAATTTCGAACTGTCTTTTCTTCTGTGAACATTTCAGGTATGTTTATATAATTTGGACAAAGGTACAGGAATTTTTTGTGCCCTTTTAAAAACTTTTGAATTGCATCGTGAGTTTTCTGACTCCTATTTATTACAAATTTAAACACAGCATTTATGACAGTATAGTACTTCAACCAAGTAAATATAATAATTTATTTAGGCATATTCAAATGGCTTGACATCTGTCATTCTGCACTAATCACTCTGAGAACTAACGCCGTGACAACTGCAGGAGCTCTGACTGAGCACTGTGGGCTGCACCCCTACCGACCCGCTGTAGGCGGGGGGCACCTCAGCTCTCTGAGAGTTGAGAGGGGCACCTGAAGCTGCATTGCACACCCCTGACCTGCCGGGCGTCACAGAGGGGCATTGCAGTCACTGCAGAGTTCCCCTCCCACCGAGCAAGAGGATTGTGCTGGGATCAGGGGCCCAGGAGAGCGCTAGACGGAGCACTCCCAGCACAGCGCCTGCCAAGCCGTATCACCCTCCCACCGCTGCAAACTCGTCAAACACCTTGCAGAGCTGTGGAAAGTGGGGCCAGCCAGCTCTGCTACCTGGACATTTGCACTGCTGCTCAGGATGCTGAAGCAAACTGCCTGATCCCGGGCAGCTGCACAGGGTCCATCGTGCTCATGCCCCTGCCAGCCCTGAGCAACGCTGGGCTGGCATCTATGGCACCACAGCAGTGCTGAGCAATGCTCCTTTCTCTCTGTCTCTGTCTCTGTCTCCCTCTTTTTGAGACAGGGTCTCGCTTTGTAGTCCTGTACTTGAACTCATTATGTAGCTCAGGCTGGCCTTCAACTCACAGGAGCCTCCTGGCATTGGGATCCCAGGTATGCGCCACGCCCAGCCATGTCTCTTACTGTGAGATCAAATTTCCTGTATCTCTTCCTCTTTCTGGTTTGCCTTCTCTTGTTCCTTTATTCATTTCCTCTGCTACATTATGTCTTACTTGTTGATAGGGGAAAAAAACCCTTCTTGTAGTAAATTAGTATTTTTCCAATGTGACACTGTTTTCACAAGGTGGTGTTTTAGAAGTTGGTCGCCTTTTGAGTATCTACATTGTTGATTTCCATGTTAGGACCACTGATGGCTCCTCTGAAGACGGATTTCTTCTGACTTTCTTTTTCTTTTTTGACAGAGCCAGGGATTGAACTCAAGCCCTTGCGCTAGCCAGAGAAGCGCTTATTCCACTGAGCATCTCCTTGGCCCCTCTTCTGTGACTTTTGTATAGAGCTTGGTCAAGAGCTCCGGTATTGCATAGTTTTTAGCCTGCTAATATTTTTGCTTTTCATACTGACATTTCACTTCGACTGATAATAATTTTGGTTTTGATATCAGGCAGCTGCGTGCTGGTGAGGGGTTGACACCTTTCCGCCCAGGACGGCTTTGCTGGGAAGAGTTTTGTCTCTCCATGGTCTACGCACTCTCCTCCGTCTGATCCCCAAGAGCCCTCAGTGCCCACAGGGACCCTAGACTGGCTGTGGCCGTGGCACTGCTGGTCACAGGTGAGATGCGCCCTCCTGCAGGGTGATTTCCCAATTCTTATTGCGCGCTGTTATGGTTTGTGTCTAGGTGTCCCCCAAGTGCCATGCAGTTTCTGGGGCGGCTTCTAGAGTTTGTGAGTAACTCGTGATACGATGCTGGGGTTACGGTGTGAGAGCTACACCCGCCCAGGGGTGGACAGCCTGAACGCAGCATGGGGGGGGGGGTTGCCAGCTGCTGCAGCTGCTGCTCCGCCCTTGGCTCTTTGCTGTTTTCCGCTGCCATGAGCTGCTGCCGCTCTCTGCCATGCCACACTCTGCCCTGGAGCCAGCTACTTGTGGACTGAGACCTCCACTAACTGGGAGCTCAATAAACCTTTCCTTCCTTAATTCTGGTGTTGGGCATTTTGTGCCAGCAATGAGAGAAGGGTAGTGAAGATAAGAGTGCACATCTTTCCTTCCCAGTACACAGCCATCTTTATCTGCTTCCTGGAGCAATTTCCTTGTCTTCTGCTGCTTGAGGGGGTGGTGGGTCAGCCAACACTTGCTAACTGTTCCCCTGGGGGTGGCAGCGCCAGGGTTCTGTTGATGCTGGTTCAGTGTTTCAGTGAGAGTAGCACTCCGACTTCTTCCTTCACCACCCCTGCTTCTTGAAAGAATTTTTCTTTTGTTACTTGGCCTTCTTTAAGGTGAATTTCAGAGTCCTTTTCTAAACTTTCAAAATCAAAGTCTTCCTGAAGTGATGTTAAGTCTGTTGTAATGTGGTTGGACATCTTTCCAAAATTTGGCGTTGGGGACAGTGGCCCGCAGGAGCCTCCTCATTTCTCTAATACCCAGATCATGTTCTTAGGAGGAAAGGTGAGGCCAAGAGAAGCAGTGGACGGGGGGAAGTGGGCCACACTGGTGACAATTATTGCTCCTCTGGAGCTTGGCTGGGGATGACACCATTGCCGCCCTGTGCTGGAGCACTCCCTGAGAGCCTGGGCCAGGGTCCCACTGATGTGCTCATGGGCTGCATCTTTATAAAATTCTCCAGAGAAGTTTTCTGAGTAATGCCACCTTCACCGCTGCTCCTCCTCTCTAGCCACTACCCCCTGTGTGGGGGCTGAAGTGGTCCGAGACAGGCTCAGGGTCCAGGCAAGGTAAGGTGAGCTGTAGACGCTGGGACTGGCGTCTGTGCTGTGTCTCACAGCCGCTTCGCTGTGATGCTGGGTGTTGCCAGCCCTGTGGGCACGGGGGCCACTCACATGCCCACAGCTCACCCAGCATCACAAGGTGCCAAGGACGCGTGTAGGCTGGTGGGTGTCAGCCCTCTCCCTCCTCTGGCACCAGCACACCCATGTGCCTGCAGCCTCCCCACTGAGCCGCAAGCCTGTTTCATTCCTGCAGCTGCCTGGCCCACCCCAGACAGGCACTGGGACCGTGAGTGGACCCTGTGCTTACTGTTGTCCAGTTTCTACCTGGCAGTGTGACACATTGGGGATGGCAAGACTACGTGTTCCATCTGTCCTAACCAAAGGCAGGGAAGCTGCCACCAGGACGACGCCACAGCTTGAAGCAGTCAGCCTCCCAGGTGCACTAACCCTAAACACGCTCACCAAAGGCCAGCAGCACGCTCGCCCTGTCACTTAGCTAAATAGCTCCTAGGAGCACAGCTGTGAGCTTTCTAAGTTTCTCTTGGACGTGCCTCCAGTGCTACAAATTTCACATCTCTTATATTGACCATGAGGAAACTAGAGTTTCAGAGGAAGCTGGGATCCCTGCAGGAGACACGCCTGAGAAGGAAGCCAGAAGCCGGGCTGCCTGGCACTGTCGGCGTTGGGGTGTCCGTGTTCAGGGCAGAGACGCGTCGGGAGGGCCGAGCCAGTGGGGGTCGCATTCCACAGGGAAGGCGAGCGAGAAACAGGATGTTCATGAACAACAAACAGAAAAGGCCAGTGGAGGTGACACACCATCCGCAGACGAGGCAACAGACGCAAGGCTTATGGTCACCAGCTCTGGGAAGAGTGCTAAGCGTCACAGAGGCGCACGGCAGAGGTCACCGATGAAGCAGTCTGCTGCCTACAGAAGTCGCAGGATATACTGTTTTTCTTAGTTTTTAAGAACTTGAAATTTGCTGTGATTCATTTTCATTCTACATAAAAATGAACTTCTCTTTCTTCTTCCTTTCTTATCTTTTGTTTTTTCTTTTGTCTCTTTTGAGACAGGGTCTCACTATGTAGTTCAGCTGACCCTGAAATTACTTTGTAGTCCAGGCTGCCCTCAGACTCACAACGATCCTCCTGCCTCAGCCTCAGAGTTATGAGCATGCACCACCATATCTGGTGAACTGCTCTCACTTAGCATGGGTTCCCAAGCTTTGAGTCCTCCGTCTCCAGAGCTGGGCTTGCCCTGTGCCAAGCAAATCTCCCTTTGCAAAGCTCCTGTACTTACCCACATGCTACCAGGACCCTGCTCTGTCCCCAGGGCCACGCCAGCAGCATGTACCCTTCCTGCCTGCTTTCCTACCTCTCCAGCTCCAGGGGACACAGAGCCCACTTGGTGTGGACTCCAGTTTGCATAGTCTGCTGAACCCCACTGCACCCACCATGTGTCTGCCATCCCCTGTGCTTTCCCAGTCTAAGACCCACAATGCCAGTGCCACCAAAACACATCGACACTGGAAAGGTTAGCACGTGAGGGATCCCAAGCTGCTCTGGGCTCTGAGCATCTGAAACCCCTGACAGCATGCCTTTGCTCCAGTTGGCCAAACCTCACGCTCATTCCATGCAGCCAGCACCTGAAAAAGGAAGTCAGCCCACTCACTTCCCCAAGCCTGAGCCCTGCTCTGCCCCCTTTGCAGGGAGCAGATAGCAGGTAGCACGCAACAGGTAGTGGGTACCAGGTGGTAGAGAGCAGGCATTAGGCAGCAGGTAGTCTGTAGCAGGAAGCAGGTACCACAGCAGGGAGCAGGCAGTCTGTAGCAGGCAGCAGGTAGTCTGTAGCAGGAAGCAGGTACCACACAGCAGGCAGCAGGCAGTCTGTAGCAGGAATCAGGCACCACACAGCAGGCAGCAGGTACCACACAGCAGGCAGCAGGCAGTCTGTAGCAGGAATCAGGCACCACACAGCAGGCAGCAGGTACCACACAGCAGGCAGCAGGTACCACACAGCGGGCAGCAGGTACCACACAGCAGGCTGCAGGTAGTAAGTAGCAGGAAGCGGGTACCACACAGCAGGCAGCACGTAGTCTGTAGCAGGAAGCAGAGAGCAGGCAGCACACAGCATGTAGCAGGCGTAAGAACTTTAACCCCTCACACCTGCTTTTCTCTTCCTTGGGTGAAACGTCACTTCTCTGGCGGTACGAGGCCATACACTAGACCACTACCCCACCTGCCACTGGATGTGGGGACCCCATAGCACCTTGTTTCCACTGCAGCCAGCTTCGTGTCCTGGAGTACCCAGCCCACGCACCACCGCGTGAGGAGGACTTCAGGCAGCAGCCCCCGGGGTAGCTGGACTGTTTGTCCCACACAGATGGGCCAGACAGCCCGAAATGCAGCGCAGGAAGCGGGGCACAAGCAGCCACATAGTGGTGGCTGCTGTCTATGGGGATAACTCCACCCACGCAGGGGAGGCCACGGTCACAGGAGCAGACAGCGTGAGCTGAGCAGGCCGGGAGGGATGCTACTGAGGGCGTGGTGCTTGTTTAGGTGGTGAAGTGTGCCGATACTCACAGCCTGGTGATGTACTAGACCGTGGGGCCACGTGTGCTGGACAGCCAGCTGTGTGGTCGGTTCCTGAACTGCGTTTCAGTGAAGCTGTCTCCTATCAATACCCAAGCATCCTCGGAGCAAGTGAGACCATGCAGCTAACTGCTCCCCTGGGCACAGCGGCCACCTCTTGCCCAAGCAGCCTGCACACACTCAGGGGGAGGAGATGGCTTCAGTACCTGCCTGCTCTGGGGGCGCTGTGCTCCCACCTCTGCCTCTGCCTCGGCCACCTCTGCCTCTGCCTCGGCCACCCCTGCACCACTCGGCAGGAAGCCTGTTTCTGTGGAGCCTGACTTCTGCAGGAGACCTGACCCCCAGGCTCTAGCTCCTTGCAGAGTCCTTAGCAGAGTGGGCAGGGCCCCCAGGGAGAGCAGAGCCCAGGAGAATGACAAGGTGTCAGATCCCTCGGCTCTCCCTATGTGTACTACAAGCACAGAGCAGACAGGTGGCATGGCCCAGTGAGTCATGCCTTTAAGGGACGCCCCAGCCTGGAAAGGACCTCAGCCTAGAACGGACCCCAGCATAGGACCATCACTCCCTTGAAAGAGCCACTGCTTTGTGAAAACAGCCTTTGAAGCCGAGTCTTGTACCTCACTGTCTACATTAACTGTTGTTCTGAAGTGCCTTTGGCCAGGACTGGTTCTCTTTCAGTACGATTTTCCTTTGCAGATCCTCTGCAAACAGAACCACCCAGCCCCGCGGGCACCCTGTGCTGTCCTCCCCAGCCCCACCCGCCCTGCCACACGGGTGACTTCACTGTCAAGTTTCTCAGGTGCCTTGGCTCCTTCCTTTGAACCGGATCCTACTTCTGAAATACAAGACAAACGCTGTTCAGAGCAGCCCTGTGTGCCCAGTGGAGTCACATCAATGCCCCTGAAGCTGGGTCTGCCAAGGCACCTGGCCTTGCTGGTGGCTCTGGGCACTCCACTCCTGGGTCCCAGGCAGACCTGGCCAAAAAACCTGGGAGCTCTGTGGCCAGAGCTTGCTGCACCCCCACCTATCCCTGTTGGCATCTGTGTGTGCTGGGTACAGAACTCATGAGGAACAGGGAGCAGACAAGGACCCCAGGCAGAGCAGCAGGTGGGACGAGGCCCAGGTAGTCCGCAGGGGCTGGGCAGGGCAGCCTGACTGGGGCCAAGTGCCTGGAAAGGAAGCTGGAGGCTCGGGCTGAACTCAGGCACAGAGTAGGGTGCCGAGGTCGGCCTCAGCGTACAGACACTAGGAGCTCTTGCGACGCCCTGCCCAGGCTTATGTCTGTCAGTCCTCCAGGGGTGGTGAAGAGCACCGTGTGGGCCTCAGTCCAGGTGCTCACCCGGTCTCTGGACAGAGGAGGACACCTTCTGTCTCACAGTCCCATGTCCCAGAAGCAAAGGCACACTTCAGTTATACAGGGACGGGGGCACAACAGCGACCGGCAGTGGGCCCGAGGTGGGTGGCTTGGCTCCATCAGTCACACCCGCCTCCCAGGACACTCCCTCCCACCCCAGAGGACAGACTCTGGTGGCTTAGGCAAGGCCGCTCCACCCCGTAGAGGGAGGGGCTCACCCACCGGCCGGCGGGGTTCGAGCTCTGGATGCTGGAGAGTGGGGCTTTGGAGCAGAAGAGCGCAGACCTGGAGGCCCACGGAGCAGAGGGAGCACCGTGAGAGAGACTGGAAGGCCGGAGGACCCCGAAGGGAGCACCGGGGGACCCAGAGGCTGTTGGGCTGAAGAGGTCAGAAGGCAAAAGTTCTGTCTGCTACTGTCTCCTTTCTGTCACCATAGATGTCCTCTGCGTCCTATGGGCTTCATCTCTCCCTCTCTTTCCGTTTTTTCCTAGGAAAATGTGATTTCTGCAGGGACTGCATTTCATAAATAAAATTTGATGGCCAACCTTAAAGCCTAAGGCCCCAAGCATCCCTTCCAGAAGGGTGTGCAAGCCCTGGGGAGACTGGAAGTTGGTAGGCCTCTGGATGCCCCGCCAGCCTTGACCTGGAGGGAGTCTCCAGGGACCATCACGCGAGCCGCTGTCCTCTCGCCTGTGGCTGAGGTCAGCTTGAGAGAAGAAAAGAGATATATCATCCTCTTTCTTGAAATAGTCCTTGGCCAGCCCGACCTACCCTTACGACTTGTGCACACTAATACACAATATTACACCATATTTATATTCCCTGCCGGGTTCCCATTCTATAAAGAGTGCACACTGAACCTGTCTTCTTAGGATGGAGCGTGAAATGCCCAGGCTGCAGCGGTCCTCTGGCCCTGTGACCAGCTTACAGATGAGGAAAGCCAAGGAGGAGAGTGAGCCAGACGGCCTTGGCCTTCCAGTTAGAGGAGGGGCCTTGGAGTCTGCGCCCACTTCTCCTGCACTGTAGCTACTCTAACTGTAGGGGTTTGTCGTTCTGTTGGGAGGAGATGACAGTTACAGTCCTGACACCCACTGTGTTCCTTTCACTGAAAGAATTAGAAGCAGCAATCAGGACCCGTTAGCTCATTAAGAGCTTAGGAGTGATATAACTCCCAGGCCTTTCTACAGGACACCCAGCAACTGCCACCACCAGGACCACCACTCCATTGCCACCACCACCATCACCACTTTCATTACTAATAGTCACCACCATCACCACCATCATCACCAAAACCATCATGATCACTAATACCACTACCGCTATCATCACCACCATCATCACCACCATCATCACCACCATCTTCTTCACTGTCACTGTCACTGCCCTCATCGCTGTCTAACAGATGAGGAAACTGAGGCATGGTGCACTAGACACTGAAAAGCTGAGACTGAAGGCCAATCTCCCTGGGTGGTGATTTCTGTGTGCGGCGTGTCCCTGCTTTGTGTGACCTCAATTGGTGGAAGGAGGAAGAGAATGCTGAACCCAGCACACCTTGCGGAGGGCTGGAAAGCCCGGCCCTGCTCGGGTGTGTGCTCTGCGGTCGGCTGATCCTTCCTGAGGGGATCCAGCATATCAAGTGAGAGGAGAATGAAAGAGAAGATTCCAGTGCCTCGACCAGCACTTAGTGAATGCTTGAGTGCCTCTTATCTTAGCACAAAGCCGGGGCTCCGCTGCAGACAACCACAAGAAAGGGCCCGCAGCGCGTGCACTGCCCTTAATTCTGGAGCAAACATAGGACTATTTTTTTAAGCATAATGTACAGGCAGAGAATGTGACTGCTAATTTCTTTTTGGAGACAACTGAGGAAAAGAAGAATAGAGAAGAATGTATTTTGGCAACAGTTCTTGATCTTCTTTGCACAAAGAGAGTTAAAACCGTAATTCCCCAGGTGCAAAGCTAGAGCCTGAAAACCTTTCTTAAAATACATTAAATCTGCAACATGGATAAGCAAAGAAACTCACTTGCAACTGGGTCAAATGGCCTCTGCTTTGTCTTTTTATGAGATCAGACAACAGAATCATTTTAGGAAAATGTTCCTATCCCGAGAACTCAGATATTGGGTCAGCATGGAAGTGTGGGTGGTAACTGACCTTTCAGGAAGGTGAGATGGAGAAGCAGAGCCCAGGAGGAGAGGAGGCAAAAAGAAGGGGATGGGAGCATAGGGCCTGGCAAAAAGGTCATCCTGGAGGCCGTCTAGATGAGCCATGACCTTGCTAGCCTCCCCTGGCCCGAGAGAGTCGTTTTCCAGGTTTCTCCTTGGGTCTCTGCGCACAGAGCATGGGCTGTACAGTGAACGCGCTGCGTTGTCCAGATTTGCCCATTCCAGTGAAACATTCGAGGACAGAGAAGTGACCTCCAGGAAGGGTCCTGGGCACAGCAGGCCCTTGAGGAGCTGAAGCAAGGCTGGGCTTTATCTCTCCTCAGTTGCCTGTGTCGGCCCCCAGTGCGTGGCACATGGTGAACCTCCTGGAGCCCGGCTGCTTACGTTAAGTCAGAGCGCAGGGCCACAACTTTCAGAGGTTTGGCTGCTTCTTGGAGTGTGGTTATCAAAGCAAATGGCTCTAGGTTCCTCTGGGAGAGCTCCTGAGAAATTTTTACAGACTCTGAGGACTATGGTTCAGCAGCTCTGTCCTATAGACCCTGGCTCTGCTGAGCAAGGGTGCTTGGGCCTGGGATCCTGAGCTAAGGAATCCCACTCCATAGGGGCCTGCACCTCCCCAGGACCGCAGGGCTGGTCTCTCAGTCCCGTGTATCCAGGAGCAGCAACCTGTAACAGGAAAGGCAGCCACCCAGGCCCTCCGAGACTCTTGTCCCCATTGTGTGGTGTGCGGTGGCCTCCTGCCATTGTGCTGCCTATTGAGGAGGCCTCACGTGCAGATCCACTGACTGTGCTCCTCTGCCCAGGCCACGTGTGCCCATAGAGTGGTCAAACATTGTTCAGTCGTGTTCCTGAGGGGCCTTGGGACAAGATGAACATCGGGTGGGCTGAGCAGCGCCCTGCAGGGTGCATGGACAGAGTGCACGGTGGGGAGTGGGCCTCCTCCTGCTGCCACCTCGGGGACGAGGGCTTGTCCTGCCTCCAGACACAGGCTGTCGGGCTTGAGAAGTCCTTGGCTAGAGCTATGCACCTGCTCCCCTGGCATCACCTGGACTCAGGCTGGGAGTGGACCTCAGCTCCTCTGGGTCCACACAGCTTGTGAGTCAGGGGCTTCTCAGCCCTGTGTGGGAGTGAGTAGTCCAATAGCTCTGTCTGCCTGTCTGTGCACCTACCTACTCACCTCCACAACTGTGCACAGGTGGGGACACACACACACACCCCCCACACACACACGTGCTCGCACACATGCACGTGCACACGGCATGGCCTGCCTCCAGGAAGCCCCAGTGCCCAGCACCCTCCTCATCACCGTGTTCCATTCCGTGTTGCAGTGTGGGGCAGCTGGTTGGCACCCTAGTCTCACTGCGCGTACACACTTCAGGGCAGGCACTTCGTGAAACCTCAGACGGCACCAATTCTTTGCACATGAACCATCTCTGCTTTTGAAATTACCAAAGGGTTATGACAGTCTCGAGTCCATGGCTAGGGTCAAACTCATGGTCCTCCTGCCTCCTGAGTGCTGGGATTACAAGCCATGCTGTGTCCTGCAGGTGTCCCTGCATTAGTATGTCTTCCCTTGTCAACCTGGATTCAGTTCCCTCAAGCAAGCTCTCCTGGGATCTAACTCCCAGGTATTACCCTGGCCAGGTTCTGCAGTTCCTTAGGTTCCCAGTCACTGAGCTCCAGCCGAAGAGACTGGAGTAAGTCCTGGGGCACTGTGGGGAAGGGGAGGAGGACCTTGCGCAGTCCTGCCATTTGCACGCAGGGGATACTCATGTCAGAGAGCCTTGAACTGCTTCTGTGGCTGGGAGGCCCGGGGAGGTCTGAGTTCCTGCAGCTCGTAAGCGCAGACCCACGCCTTCCTGGTAAGCTCCTCTCTTGAAAGAAAGGAAAAGAAGGGAAGGTTGGGGGAAGGAGGCTTCTCACCGCCTCCACCTGTGGCCAGCTCAGCACGCAGCCTTGCAGCGCTTAGAGTATCAGTAATTCCTGGGCTGTGTGCAGGCGTCCTCCTTCCCAGGCTGGAGCTGAGGGCTGCACCCTGCTGAGGAGCCTTGAGCCACACTCTGCTTCAGGTGGGCTGCCTCGTCCTCAGTCCGTCCTCCTCCTCTCCCAAAGCGCCTGTCAGCTGGGCACGCGCGTCCCTGATCCCTCAGTCCCTGAGTGCTCCTTCAGGGCTGGCTCTGAAGTCCACATCTGTGGACATGGATGCGAAAATCTCCAATGCCATTAACCCAATAGCAAAGATCTAGAAGACACTCATTTTAGCTTTATATTAAAGGATAACACATAAAGCCCAAGTTATATTTTGTTCTTATAACATTGACTCTATTTTAGGTTATATGCTAATATAATTCAAAGTATGCCTAAAATAAATCATAAATTCAGTAGATATTGAAAAGCATTGATTAAGAAAAATATCAATTCTTAATTAAAATGCAAAGAAAACCCTCTTAGTAAACTAGGAATATACTTCTAACATGCTGGAAAATGTCTCTCAAAGCAGTATCTATATCACACTTTTTGGGCAAGTAGCATTATTTTCCACATGATAAGGCAAAGATTCCTTTTCCATCAACTGTTATTAGCCATTACTTTTAATGTCCAGGACAAAGCAATAAAACAGTAAAATGAATTAGAGCTGCATTTATGGGAAAGTGGTATGGATTAAACTGTGTCACTCCAAGTAGTCCCAAGACTCCTCAGAATTTATTTAGTTTCTGTCTTTATTAGTATATAATAATGTTTGTTGTTCATAGAAATTACCTTTTTCTTATGGAGTGTATCTATTCTTAAGGTTTGTATCTAGTTGTCCCCCCAAAGCCTCATGCACTTATGGGGTGGACTTCTGGACTTTGGGATTAATTCACGACCCAGTGCTGGGATTATGGCTGTGAGTGCTGCTGGGATTGTGGGTGTGAGCACTACACCCAGCCTGGGGCTGAGAGCCTACATGCAGCACAATGGAGATGGCCTTGATCTCTGAGGCCATCCGAGCCACTGCCCCTCCCTTTGCTCTTGCTGCTTTCCTGCCTTCTGCCACCATGAACCGCTGCCCTCTGCCACCTGCCACGCTGCCTTGGAGCCAGCTGAGTGTGGACTGAAACCAACTATGAGCTAAATAAACCTTTCCTTCTTTCATTTTGAGTGTCAGGTATTTGTCCCAGCAACAAGAGAAGAGTAAGTGAGACAGAGGGAAAGGCTGCCAGAGCCCCCGCAGCTGGCAGCGGGCCATGCAGAAGTGTCCCTCCCAACCTGTGAGAGCTGCTCCCAGGACTTCCCAGCTTCTTCGGGCTAAGCTGCTCTTTACTGCATGGTCTTACAGAAGCCTCGACAAACTGCACAGGAAGCAAGCAATGCCAGTATTACTACGGTTAAGTAAAGCCAGCCTTCCCGGAACTCCAAAATCCTCCCTAAAAATCCACCACAGCCAACGAGTAAAGGAAGATTGCTAGATAAAAAATAAATATACAAAAAGCCTACTTGGAAGATAAAATAACCTTGCTATAAAATATCTTAAGGAAAAGATTCAATTTTCAGTAAGAAAAATATGAAACAATGGCAAAACATCTCATTGTTCATCAGGAGGGTTTGTGGTGGGTGCATGATAGAGTGTTCGGAGGCAACTAGAGTGGAAGATACAGAGGTCGCAACAAATATAGATTTTAAAATATAATTCAGGGAGCCACGCAGGAAGCAGAATGAAATTTTTGGTGAAGCAGAACACACACACACACACACACACACACACACACACACACAGAAACAATGAACTTCCTAAGGAACCTAGGATTGTCCGTTAGGATAGTTGTCTATGCCAGGGGTTGATAAGAGAGAGGGCCAACTAGGACAAGGCGTGGGCCCTGCAGGGACTTTGTGCGAATGAGCCACGGATGGACGGGCAGGAGGACCTCGGTGCTTTGCCTTTCAATTGAAAACAGCCAGCACCTCATTCATGCGCAGCCTGCCGGTCTTAATCATGCGCACATTTCTGCTGTTGGCACTGCACCTGCAGTAATCAAGTTGTACAAAGAGAAAGGGGAGGTCAGGGGCTGCCCTGGAGGAGGTGGAGTCAGGACCCACCAGAGGCCGAGGCTGGCATCATGTGCAGTCCTGAGGTGGGCGGATGAGCCTGGGCTTCTGGGTGCAGCCCTTGGTCCCAAGGGTCTTCACAAAAGGAAGACGGGTGTCTAAGGAGGAGCATGACGGGGAGGCAGGAGGGGACGGTGGCCACATGCCCAGCGCCAGAAGGCACCTTGGTCTCCGGAGCTACACGGGGATGCATCTGTGGTGGCAATGTCCTTGCTCTGGAGGATAACTGTAGGAGCCCCAGCATCGAGGGGTGAAGAACGTGTGGGGCAAAGACACTGGTATCCACGGCGGGTGGGGACGCAGCTAGGCATGGCGGTAGCCTGACAAGAAGTGTCAAGACTTCAAGGTGTGAGTGCTGCTGGGATTAGCCTAGTAGTTCTATAATTTATCCATAGAGAACTAGGAAGGCATATGCAAAAATGTATCTTTAATGTCCATTTGTTGCTTATAAACTATCCCCAATCTGGAAATAACTTAAAGTCTAATGACAAGAAATGCATTTGTGAATTGGTACATCGCTAGATTAGAACAATAGGTAGTAGTGAAAATGGGTGACCTGTCTAGACTCATGGGTGTGGCCAAGAGACCCATGACACACAGTTTAGTGAATAAAAAAGTCAAAGAGAAAAATGCTTTTATAGAATAAAGCCCTACAAAAATGTGGAAAAATATTCACAAGTTCTATAATACCCTTTGTGTGTGTGTGTGTGTGTGTGTGTGTGTGTGTGTGTGTGTGTGTACAGTGTCACTACCCAGCTTGGACTCAGTGATCCTCCCATTTTTCAACCTCTCCAACACTGGGATTACAGGCATGCGCCACCACGTCTGGACTCAGTGGCCAGCTCAGTGTGCCCAGAGCTGGGGCCAGTGTGGCATGTGGTACCAGGGATTGAACCCCAGTCCCTGCACTTGCCTACGCAGGCACTTAGTCCACTGAGCTATCTTGTCGGCCTCCGTTCTTTCTCTGGTGATCACATTTTGGTGAACTTAGTCTTTCTCTTATTTTTGGGTCTGCCTGACTTCTTTCTTTCACAACAAATATGGGCAAGTCTTATGATTCAATGGAGACAAGAAGGACTGTTTTTGTTTGCTTTGGAGAAAGAAAACATGGCTGCCCAGCTACCCACATTGAACCTGCTAATCTGAATGCACCAAGGTTATGAGACTGATTATGAGAATTTTTGGTGGAACTGGGGATTGAACTCAGACCCTTGTGCTTGCCAGGGAAGCACTTATTCCACTGAGCCATCTCCCCAGCCCCTGCACCAAGGCTATGAGCAGCCTCCGCAGCAGCCCATCACCTTGTGAGAATAGATTTTTTACAGTTGCTCTGGACAGTTTTGTGGAGGTAGTCAAGATACTCTTATTTTGGGAAAAGTAAATAGAACCATCTAAACTGGGTAAGTGGTGAAATATATATGACAAAATGCCGGGGAGACTAAAAATGCAAATAAATCCAGATGACATGAAAGTAGCAATGGGAATTTAGAAATGGAGAAGGGGACAGTGTGGAATGGGCAGAGAGGCAAGACAAGAGGGAGTACAAGGACGGGGGACGCTCTTGGGCCACACAGGTGCGTGCGTGGAAATGCTGCTTGAAACTCACCCATTGCATGGTTGATAGGTGTTAATAAAACCTGTGTGAGATGGGAAAGATTAATACCCTCTGTATATAAGCACCACGGGGCTGGCCAGATAGCTCAGCGGACGAAAGTGCCTGCTTAGGCGGAGCGCAGGGCCGGAGTTCTATCCCCGGGGCATGCAGAGATGGGATTGAGACTGGGTGTGGTGTTGCACACCTGTGATCCCAGCACTTACTTGAGAGGCTGAAAACAGGAGAATCACTGTGAGTCCAATCTACGTAATGAGACCCTGTAGACCCTGTATCAAATAAAAAAAAGAAAAAGAAAAAATCACTAGCGGTCATCAGAGCCAAAAGATGAACAGAACAGTTCACGTGCACGAAACAGGCACATGGTCGGTGGAGACCAGAAAAGGTCCCAACTGTCATGAGCAATACAATCCAGTAGGACAGTGAATTCCAATTTTCCTTTGTCATCTTGTGAGGGAAAAATTGTCCTGCCCATTGCTTAGCAGCAGAGGACAACCCAGCGCTGTCGTGGCTGCCTCGGGCTCGAGCGTACCCTAAGAAGCAGGAGCCACGTGGTGACAGCCCCCAGGCACTCCGGGGGCTGTGGCCCTGAGGTGGGCAGCTGCACTGGCACCCGCAGTGTCTGGCTCGGGCACCCTGCCATGTAATGGCCAGCATCTCCTCTACACTTGGATGAAATCCCACTGGAAGCTTTCTCAAGACTATTTTAATTTGATTAATTTTTCCAATTTATAAAGCTGGAAAGTTTTTTTTTTTTAAAGCACAATTGCATTATCTCATGGAGTCTGTATAGAGTGGAACCACCAATGTGCATTAAAATAGCCACAATCAGAGGAAACGAAACAGCTCTGATGGCGGGGTCTCTGCTCTCTGGCCTTTCGAACCGCTATCTGTGCAGTTTATCTCTAGTGGTCGGACAGGACGTTCTGTTCGCTCAAATACATCCATTCATCAAAGCAGAGATGAAACCCAACTTCAAAAAAACGACCTTGCAGTTGGAGGCTGGGTTCTCTGCCGAGGAAACAGAAAACATCACTGGAATGCCGGGGGCCAGACCGGAAGTCCCTGAAACAGATTTGCAAAAGAAACAGTGGTTTCAGGGACACCCATGCTCCTCCTCACATGCCAAGTCTGAGTTCTCTCCTTTCTGCTCTCTGATGTTGCCCACCTCCAACTGGTGCTCCTTTTCCACCAAAGTTAACATATAAAAGCCCCAAGCAGTGTACACGGTGGTTAACACCCAGAGCTGAGTGGCCAGATCCAAAGGGCTGGGTCTACAGCAAAGGTCACTCTGCGGGAAGGAAGAGTGGAAGAAGCCAGCCGGCCCGCAGAGGCGCCTGGGGCCGCCACGCCCCACGCCCCAGCGCCACGCAGCAGTGGGCACCAGCTGGGCACAGCTCGGGGACAAGCGGGGCTCGTCGCTGCTTTCGGATCTGTTTCAACTCCCGCACGTCGTGACATCTGCCTTCAGCCCTGAACATAAAGACCAGGGCCTGCGTATCGAGTGGAAATTCCATTAATAAGAAACCAATAAACCCAAGCAACCAGGAGGACAGGTTTCTCCACTTCTCCTGCGCTCTACTTTCAATAGAAGGCGCGGCAGACCTGCGCACGTGCAGAGGCGGTGAGCCGCGTTTTCTCCATCAGCTGCTCTCTGCACCCGGAAGACGTTTCCCGGAGTCTCTCCTGGCACGGGGAGCCCACGAGGCACTGCCCCCGACCCTGCAGACGCTGTCCAACGGGGCCCCTTCCCACGTCTCCCAGCGCCACAGCCCAGCACCACAGGCTCCAAATCCAGAAATATCCAGTGTTTCGATATTAAATTTATTGAGCTATCCTTCATCCAAGTTCCCTTTGGCCACCACAGTTACAAGAGGCGTTCGGAATGCAGGCCACGAGCTTGCAGACGATTATTAGGAAGGCTAATTACTAACCTGGGCTACTGAGATGGTTGTGCTTGCGCTCACCGTGTCTTCCCTAAGGCCTGGCAGTGTGGCAGGTTTTCTGCGATACACAGCATCCCCTAGATGAGGGTGACACCATCTACTGAAAACCATGGGGCTACTTGTCTTTTTCTGAGGTGTGTATACATTTTCTGACGGACTCTGTATTTAACTTCTAAAGACAACTAACATGTTTCTATTTTATGCAAGGTTCCACTGTGGAATATTAGAAAAATGCAATCCAATAAGCCCTAAGCCTTGAATAACAACAAGGCCACCTGACTGCTTTGAGATTTCCAAATTTGAAGGTGAAGCTGAAAAAACAGCAGGAGACCTGTGTGTTGGTGTTTAAATGCTATGGAGGGAGAATCCTATAACTTAGAAGTTTTAGAAATGATTCTCAGCGGCAGCACTACCCTAAAACCCCACAGCCACACAGCTGAGGACACAATGAGCACCAGCATTCAGGTGGCCAAGGTCTGCACGGGGACACAGAGGCAGGCAGGATATCCTGTCCAAATGCTGCCCCCACCGTCTGAGGCCTGGGGTCCTTACCCTACCATGCTGCCCTCCTGCAGGGTGTCTCCTGGCCTCCCCAGGGTCTGAGGCCCGGGGCCCTTACCCCACCATGCTGTGTTGCCCTGCACACAGCTCTTCCGTAAGGTCTGGGCCACTCGCACTCCTCTCCATGCTGAGCAGGGCGCTGTGTTCCGGCTGGTGCCTGGGCTGGCGGGAGGGCGGCTCCCTGTGCAAGCCGGGTGGGGTGGGAAGACCCTTGTCAAGGGACCCAGAGTCAGCAGGCCCATGGCCCTGAGAGTGTCTTTTTCTTGACCTCCTGACATCCAGAGCCAGAAAGTTTGGTCCAGAGAGCTGGAAGACTGTGCCGCAAGAAAGGCATGTGACTCTACAGAAAAGGCCAGCCGAGTCCTCAGCGCCTAGAGAGAAAGGCATGCACCTGGCCCTCACCCCTGCCCTGGGTCCTCCATTCAGAACCCACAATGCTGGCAGCTGAGGGTGAGGTGAGCGGGAGGGTGAGGTGAGCGGTGAGACACCCACAGCCAACCCCGGGCGGTCTCTGTGGCAACAGGACTGAGGGAGACGGTGGGGAGCTGCAGGGAGGGCTTCCCTTGGGGGGACATGCTTCTGGGCTCGGGCTCTCATCTAGTCCATGGGAGACAGGCTCGCTGCCCAACAGCAGTGACCCTGACCATTGGTCCTCATCCTACAAGCACCTTTCAGACATGCTGGGGCGTCTTTCCAGGTGTCAGCCCCTCCTGGGGCCCACAGAGTTGGTGCTGATGGACACTGAGATGGGGCCAGGGCAGGGGCCAGAGCAGTCGCCAAAGCCTGTCCTCCCCCGGGGCTCCTGCCTGCAGCCCCAAGCGCTTGCCAGCACATGCGCCTGCTGTTCCTGTTCTGTCCAGAGGCACAGACATGTGCAGGGTGCCAACCAGCCTGGCTCAGCCTCGGCATGTGGCTGAAGCCCTCCACGCTGCCCTGCTTGCAGGCCTGTGGTCCTGGTAGTGTCGCGGGGACACAGGGCTGCCCAGCAGCCCCTCCACAGCTGTCCTGGTTTGTGTACTTTCTATACAAGAGATGGAAAAAAACCTGAGGGTGAGACTAGCACCCTCTACCCTACCTTCCAGGAACGATGCCATGGAAACCGAGGCCCTGGGTACCATGGCAACAGTGCTGCAGGTCAGAGTCAGGTATTTTCTACAGGGAAGACCGCAGGGTCCAGGTCCTACAGGTTTCTTCCCACACTTGTTCCTTGCTTTCCCTACCGCGGAGAGTGTGACCCGAGCAGGGGGACGTGAGAGGCAACTCCCCGGGCTCTTCCCTCCCATCCTTCTGTGTGGGATGATCCCTGAAAAGCAGCGGGGTGTGGAAGAGACAGATCTGATGCTTTCAACACAGCAGCATTCCCACATCGAGGTTTTGGAGTGTAAACCCAAACTACCCTGGCCAGGAGGGACATCCCGGGGGAGTAGCTGGGGGGGGAGGTGGCCCTGGCCAGGGCCTGGCATAGGCCACAGTGGGAGGAGCACTTATCCCCCGTGTCAGGGCAGCCGGGGAGGGCTGTGTGGGCAGTGTCGTTGGTGAGCAGGAGCTGCCTCCCCGCCATGCCCTGATCTCACCTGACCTGGATGGAACTGCTGTGGAGTTGAGATAGTGCCCCAGGAAAAGCCCCTGCCCCTGCTGTGAAAGCTCCCAGCGTCGGGGGCCCAGAGGGCCAGCACGCCTCCACGAGCGATGGACCAGTGCTGCGCCTGCATGTGGAGGGGAGAGGCCCTGCCCCACTTCCAAAGAAGCCCTTGTATTCCGAGAAAGCTCTGCCCAGCCTGCTTGTCATTTTGTTTCACCTTCTGCTGGACCCACAGTGCTCTGAGGTGATGGCAGGTGCAAGGACGCGTCCCCATCATAGTGGGCTTGCGGGGACCCAGGAGAGGATCTGCCTCCCCCATCACAGAGGCCTTGAGGATGGGCAGCAGGTGCTGCCTGGGGCCACAGGAGCCCAAGGCGTGTGGACGGACAGGCTTCCCGAGGGGGCGCACGAGGCAGGTGGCGCTGCTGCCTCTCCTGTTGTCTGCTGTCCCTCTGTGCCAGCCTCCCCTGGGCCTTGAGTCTCCCACCAGTGCAGCGGTGTGGACCTGGGTGTTGCCTTTGAGGTGGGCTAGCTTCTGCCCTACGTTCCAGGAGTCAGGCTGGTCTGCTGCCTTTGGCAGGAGCTAAGAGGAAACAGCACTGCACTTGGGCTGGGGTCACGGCACCAGAGGAGGTGGGGGTTCACGGAGGGAGAGTGGAGGACAGAGAGAAGGGGGGCTGGGTGAGGGGCCCTGCAGAGCGCAGTGGAGGGAAGAGGGCTGCGGCCCGGCTCACAGGACCCCTTGCAAGCATCTCTTGTCTGCTTTCACCGCCTGGCCTAGCAGGAATCTCCTGCAGGACCCAGCTCTGCAGGTGGGCGGGATCCCCAGGCTGGCTGTGACAACTACCCCCCAGTCTACCTGCTCCCCCTCCCGGGAGACACCTTCTGCCCAGGGCACCACAGGAGCCAGCAGCAGCTCAGCCACACAGCACAGCAGGGCGGGCGGACCCATGGCCTTCCCCGGGCCACCAGGGGCTGGTCCTGGGTGGGATGAGGCGTGCCTGTCACCGTAGCCCCGTGCCCCCACAGCGAGGAGGCAGTCCCCGAGGGCTCCTGAGCGTCACCCCTGTCGCCGCTGCCCCAGTTCTCTACTAGAGGACAGAGGTGACCTCCAAGTGACATCCTGGCTGTTTCCTGAGGGACGCAGGACGGGAGGGGCAGCGTGGCCACACCCTATACTTACCCCAGGCCTGAAGAGAGCTACCCCTTGCCTGCCAGGGCTGACTCCCCTCAGCTGTGCCAGTGGAAAACTTGTGCCAGGAGTTCATAAGCAGTGAGCAATAGTAACTGATAAGGTCAATTTATGGCCAAGTTGTTCTGTGTGTGTGTGTGTGTGTGTGTGTGTGTGTGTGTGTGTGTGTGTGTGTGTGTTACCGAGCGTAGAGCCTCGGGGGTGTGCCTGTTCACAAGCTACACTGAGCCGTCTCCGCAGGCCCGCTCTCCATCATTTATTTTCTAGTGCAGGTTCTCATTAAGTTGCTCCGGATGGGCGACGCGTGTCCTTACACCTCAGCCTCCAGAGGAGCACAGCCTGCCGGTGCTCGGCTCATTTCTTAGGTGAGCGGGTGGGCTGTCTCCGTCACGCCTGCTAGCAATGCTGCGAGCTGCCGCACCAAACTCCCAACCACGAGGCTGCTGGCAACCAAGTGCTCACGTGGAAGTCAAGTGTGTTACTGAGAAATCATTTTATTCTGGAAAAAGTTTTTTTTGCTTTTACAAAGTCTCACGGACAGATCAACAGGGACAGAAATGCAGGTGGACAGACACACCTGTGGTGTGCGTGGGTGTCTGTGGCCCCAGAAGCTGGCCCCGGTCGTGACCGCCCAGGGCTCGGGGAGGCACCTTTGGCCAGCAGACTGCTGCAGCTTCCTTGCACTGTGGATTTGTGTTTATGCTTCTTTGTTTTCTCAGAACGTTTTCAATATGAAAACTAACCCTGTAGTGGCAAGAGCTTTTCAGCTGGTCCCTTTTCTCCGGGATTGCTTTTACAGCCTGTGCTTCTGTGATCAGTATCTGAGGCCCCAAACCCTCCTGCCTGTGCTCCTAGGACATGCGGGGCCTCTGCTCCAGGCCTGGTGCAGTCCTGACTTCTGAGTGAAGAGCGAAGTCTCTTGCTCCCTCTCTGTACCTTGTCCAGAGCACACCCATGTAGTTTCCTTATTGGTGATTTTAATATCAGTTTCCAAGATTTCTCTCTGCTTTCTTTTCCAAAGAAACACTATGTTCCTATCTGTGTTATGCTTCTGCCTCAGCCTGCTATTGCTTGCTGGATTCCCAAGGCTTCCTGAAAGTGCTCTGTTGCCTCCATCCCTACAGTGAGTCTGCGCTCCAAGCCTGGTTCACATGGCTCCTCCTCCTCCCCATGTTCCTGCTTCCTGCTCTGGGGTGCTCTCTGCAGGGTCCAGGACAGTGAGATGCCCCCTCTCTTGCCTTCTGTGCCCACCAGCCCTGTCCTGCGCCTTCCATTTGCCTCCACCCAGTCTCCGGGGTCTCTGGTTCAAGCCAGTTAACGTAGTGTGACAGTGGGCTCCCGTCCCGTGAGACACTGGGATCACCCCAGAGTGCTGCCCCTGTGCCGGCAGCCATCACACGCGCAGTCTGGGTCAGCTGGGTTTGCCTGTCTGAGAGCATGGTGCTCAGTGGTGAACTCAGAGCTGGGCCGCAGGGCACCTGGGGGCTGGGCCCCGCCACCACGCAGGCCTCCAGTGAGGTGCGCGTCTGCGGATTCCAAACTTCAGAGCTTGGAACCGGGGTCCCATCGCTCCGTCCAAAACCTGGAGCAGCCCGCACGCTAGCCTGACCACACCCAGGCGGTGGCCGCAACAGGTCAAGATTTAGAACAGTCGCACCAGGGGCCCGCTGGGCTGACCTCTGCGCCAAGGCTGCCACTCCTCGCTCCCCAGCAGCTGCTAATGTGCTCTGTCCGCAAGGCAAGGAGCTGCCCCTCTGGGAGCTACCAACACAAAGCTATCAGCACAGAGTCCTGCAGACCCTGGGGCTGGCGCTCGCCACTTAGCACAGCTTCCCTCTGTGGCTGCTGTCAGGAGGGCAGCAGCTGGGCTCCACAGTCAGGGGCGATTGGTTTTGTGCAAAGCCCCATTCCGCAGCGCTGTGCCGCCTTCCCTGCCCGCAGCAGTGCACAGGGACCCAGCGTCCCCAGAGCTCTGCTGTGGCCGCAGCAACAGGTGCATGCGTGGTGGTTTTCATTCACACTGTCCTCGGGGCCAGTGACACTGAGCATCTTTTCATCGACTTGGGAGCTGACACAATGCGCTGTCCAGTGTGATGTTGCTTCCCAGCCTTTGCGCACTTCCTACACTTACCAGTCCATCGGAACATCTGGCCACGCATCCGTTTCCTGGGTACTAGGTCTTTGTCAGCTAATGTCTGCCGGTATTTTCTCCTGTGGTAGCTTGCTTTTCTTTCCAGGGTCTTTTAAAGAGTGAAATTTGCTCATTTTCAAGAAGTGCAGTTTATCCATGGTTCCCTCTGATGGATGGTGCTTTGGGTGAAGCCCAAGAACACCTTCCAGCAGCTGAAGCCTGAAGACATTCCCTGTGCTTTTTTTTATGAAGTTTTATAGTTTTCATTGACTTTGAAGTTCATGCCCCATCTCTGAGTAGTCTTAGGATTAGGGAGAGCTATGTTTATTTGGCCGGTGGATATTGGACCGCTTTGGTTCATTTCCTGAGAAACTCATCCTCCCTCACCCCACTGCTGGAGCACCTTTGTTGAAGGGTTAGGTGCTTCTCTGTGGTCCACCTCCAGCCTCTCTGTCCAGCTCTGGGAAGTTCAGCCTCTGAATTATCACAGCAACTGCCTTAACACCAGTAGCCTGACTCTTCCCACTTCAGTCTCCAACATTATTTTAGCTATTCTATCTCATTTGCATTTTTATTTAAGTTTTTGAATAATCTTGCTTGTACCTACAAAAACCCTGCTGAAATTGTGGTAGGAATTGTGTAAAGCCCTGTATTAGTTTGGTCAGAATTGGCATCTGTGTCTTACAGAGTCTTACAGCCCAGGGACAGGACAAGCCTCACAGCACCATTGTCCCTCTTGTGCTGTTAGAAGAAGTAGGGGAGACTGGTCATAAAAGCACACAGAGCTGGTCAGTTCAGGTCAGAGGCCAGGGAGTCCAAGGTCAAGCGCTGCATGTGGCGAGGCCTCGCTGAGCCTTGGGCGGAGAGTATGTGAGCCAGACAGGACGAGGTTGGGTCTCCAGTGTCCCCAGGGGTCACATGCTAAAGCCATAAATGCCAGCCTGATGCACTATGGGAGCAGTGGGGCTTGGGGGATGTGGGGGCCAATGGGATGAGTTCGGGTCCTTAGAGGAGACACTGGGACAGGGACCTCATTCTCTTTTGCTTTTTGCTTCTTGGCCATCGTGCGGTGACCAGACCCACCGCTGTGGGCTTCTGCAGTGACTCGGGGGACACGAGGCCTCCTTCCAGGGCCAGCAGCAGGTGGGCCAAGGATCACAGCCAGGAGCCTCAAGCGCTGAGTCACAGTAAGCATTTCTGCACCGGGAGTGGGTGTCTTACAGCGAGGCATCGTCTGTGGTTATTTATCTCGGGTACTTTCCACCGTGATGGAAAGCACAGAGCTCAGGACCAAGACCGTGGCCTTCCTCCCACCTGCCATGCGGTGGTTGGCACGGACCCGTGTGTAAGTCGCGCACCATCCTGGCGTTCCTGGGACAGACACCAGCAGTCACAGCATGTGACCTTTTGCATGTCCTACTGCTCACTACTTCAGGCCAGAGTGGTGTGCGCCCGAGCTTGCTTGTTTTGCGTTGTGTCTGCCTTTGACATTTCTCCTTTGTACTTTTGTCTGTGGCTGCTGGAAGCAAGTAGGGTTCTCAGTGGCGAGCTTGGAGAACCGTCTGCACTGACAACCGCAGTGCCCAGCCTTCAGGAGCCGCGGCCGTGTGCGCACGGTGGGCACCTCAGCTGCACCTGCCCAGATGGCGCCCCAAGCGCATGTGGCTGCTGGGGCCACCCAGGTGGGAGCATCTCCACAGTGGGCTCAGCTGATGCCAGGGGAGGTTGAAGCACAATCTCCAGCCCCTTCTTGGTGGCTCAGCCTGGGGTCTGTGGAGCCAGCCCCATTCACCCACAAGGGTGCCTGCCCCAGAACAAAGCCTCCTGGGCCGCCCCATGCTCTTGATGTCTGCTTTTAGAGAAACAGAAATGAAGACACAAAAGAAATGAATCAGTTTCAGCCCTGGAAGGTACTTGGTTCGAGACGAGGCCCTTCACCCGCTTGCATGGCTCACAGCTTCTTAAAGGGATGCATTCTCTTGAGGGGTGCAGTGGGGCAGAGGTGAAGAGCACACACACCAGACCTGTTTCCCAGCCTCTCTGCACCCAGGCTCTGTGCTGAGCCAGCTCCTTGGCTTGGTCTGAGCCCTGGCTTCCTCTGGGGAGCATCTCAGCAGTGCCCCCCTTCTGGGAGCTCTGAGAACAGCCCGAGTGCCCACAGGGTGCCCACATAGTGTGCTCCAGTGTGGCAGATCGTAAAGCTCAGTGAAAGTTGCCTGCACTTGTCATGCTCAGAAGAATAATTTCAGAGACTAGAAGGGGAAGGTAAGGGCATTAAATGTAAGACCAAGAGGCAGGGGGAACGGACTGGCTGAACCAGGGCAGGCGGGCAAGCCTCAGCCTTCCTGCCAAGTGCCCTGCTGGGGGCAGAGGCTCCATCCCAAACTTCCAGATGCTCTGGATGGGGATTCGAAGTGAGGAGGCTCCTGCCCGTGTATGTGTGGGAGGGGTGTGGGGGTGTGTGTGGATATAGGTGTGGGTGTTGGGGGTGATAGAAGAATATGCACGATTTGAAGAGACAAGGAAGCCATGGAGTGAAGGGAAGAGCCAAATTTGTATGCTTCCTGTACTCTTAAACAACCAGGAAAAAACTGTAAAAGAAAAATTATGTGGCATTTGATTAACTGGGGAGGCTTCCTACTGCAAGGAGATGCCTAAGAATGTCACTGTTCTTTAATTCTCTCCTTAACCTGAAGTCTGGGCTGGGCTGGGGACTCATTCTGTCCCTGGGGACCACCTTCCTAGCCCCACGTTCCCCACTCATGCTGCAAAACGGCCACTTCTACGGGAAAGGGACAAAATCCCAGCCATCCTTCATCCACCCAGCACAGGGTGCAAGATGCACCAGTGTCCCCGAGGTCTGCCCACGGGCCCCTTCCTCTTCCGGACCTGGCCAGATGGGATTCTGGGCTACAGTGAGCTTCCCGGGCAGCAGGAGAGTGGACGGGCCTGCGGGCAAGGGCAGGAGGGGAGAGGTGACGTGCGCTTCAGCCCCCGCTGTGCACCGGCCTCCCAGCCCCACGGCAGCCGCGCTGGGGGACAGGAGCACACACAGGCAGAAGTGAGAGCTTCCTCAGTGATTTCCCAGACATGGTGCTGGCTCAGCTCTGAGGCTGTGCCACCCTCGGCAGCCGTGGAAGCCAGGCGGTGCTGCTGCCCCGGTCTTCTGGTACCTTCCTGTGTGCGCAGCTCCCTGCATTCCCTGGCCTCGCAGAGTGTCTTCCGGCATCAAGGCCATGTGCTGTCATTTGCTGCCTGCTCAAGGTCGTTCAGGCCTCCGTGAGCTCGGTTGCACAGGGCAGGCTACAGCTCCGTCACACTCACATACGCGGCTTGCGGTGGCCTGGGCTGGGCCTTCAGGGCCACGAGTGACAGCATGTGGCCAGTGGGGAAGTGAGGACGCTGGCCTGGACTCTTCCGCAGAGCGCGCTCAGCTCGGGGACTCCATACCGCAACCCTCCGTACCTTCCTCCTCCAGCAGCCACAGGGCAAGACACTGCGTGCTCAGGTGGCTATCCTGGGCTTCCCCTGGGCCAGGGGGGAGGCATGGCCTGCCCAGGGCTGCCCAGAGCACCACGGTGGTCTCTGCCTCGAGTGTCTCTCACTGTGACCTCACTCATCCTTCAATTCTTCCGCCAAGAGCCAGGAAGGCTTACTGCAGAGGACGCCAGAATGCAGCAGTGTGACTCCAGGCAGGGCTTTTCTGGGCCCTCCTGCCCTCAGGTGTCAGAACGGCAGGCTAACGCTCTGGAAAGCGTGTTTGCAAGCCAGGGTTTCAGAAAGCAAATAGTAGCTGCTCCCCGAGTCTTCCCTGGCATAGTTCCCCAAAATGTGTACTGTGGGAAGTTGACTCCAGCTATGAGCCAGATGAAAAGTGTTCTGCTTCATGGCCCAGGAAAACGCACAGCTAGGAAACCAGCAAAGCATTCATTCAGCGACCTGCGATCTCCACGCCCACAGCAGCTCGTCCAGTATCGGTGTAGTGCTGACGGGCACTTCTAATTTGTGTTGATGGGGTCAGGGGCTCCCTGTAAGTAGGAAAAAGGTGCTTCATGTGTCACCAAAGCACGACTCCTTTTCCTCCCCTGCACATAAATCCTGTCAATTAGGTGAATAATAGAAGCAAACTTCACCATGAAATGAAATTGCTCCCAACTTTTAAGACTGTGCTGTGGCCACTTTGCCTAATTGCATTAATAAAAATTTTAGCAACATAGTTTTGGGGATCAATGCAACAGGGCCTGCCAATCAAAGACTTTCCTGCTTACTAAAAAGGTGCTAGACTTCTGAGCTTCTTTGTGATGGGCAAAGGAAAGGCTGCCTTGCCCTGAAGATTAAATCTTTAATTTCACAGCATTTCCAGCCTTCTCTGCGGAGCAGGGCGGCTTCACCTGCTGAATGCGGCTTACTCTCCGTGGAGGGCCCTCGAGGGGCTGAGAGCCGCGAGAACGCGCCTGGAGGTTTAAGCTGAGGGGAATTCTAAAGGGATTACGGCTGCATTTTCCATAAAATGAGAAATAAAAACAGACTTAAGCGATGCATGATCATAAATGCATTCCTGGGGTGCGGAGGGCCCATTCCCACTGCCGCTCAGGGGCCCGGCGGGAGCTCTCAAAGGGCCGCACTTGTGCGGATTTGTACAAGGACGGAGCACAATGGACTTAGGGCTGAATGCTTGCGACAGATTGGCTACTTAGGGGAAAAAAGATATTCTTCCACTCTCTCTGCCCAAAGGTGAGAAACGCGTGCTTTATTTTGACATCACTGAGATATCTTTTGTGCAGAATGCTAACCTGGCTTGACCAGTACGGGGTAATTCTCTCCATAAACAAGTAAGAACAAAACTGTCCCTGGGAAGATTTTTGTGACTGATTGATTATGTGGGTTGAAAAAAAAAAAAAAACCTCTGTGTCTTTTAAAGACTAAAGGATTGGGGACCCCAATTAAAATCCTGTCCTCCTTAATAATCAGCTTAAGAAACTCAACTAAAACAAAAGTCCTATTAAAAGTGTAGTGGGACACAGAGTGGGCCTTGGCCAGCCGGCAGGCTCTTCACGTCCTGGACACATCCTGCTTTGGACGTGAATACACGTCTTGCATTTGGAATGACATGATGAATTTTTGTTTTGGAGGCTGTGTTGAAAATAATCATTTTCTGAACTTGGAGGAGTCTGCAGAGCATCGAGCAGAAGTGTCTTCCTTATGGGCCTTCGCTGCATTCAGCAAGTGAAATAAACAGGCTGAGTCCAAATTTATTAACAGAACTTAAACATTCTGTGGGATGCCACCCCTGAGCCCCACCCCTTGCGACATGGCACCTTGCAGGCTCCTGGCAGAATCCCTCCATGACCAGCCTAGGGCCTACTGCGGTAAGTACGACTCCAGTGGCTTCCCCAGTGCAGACGGGGACAGAGCTGTGACCAGCAAGTGGAAGCCGGGTGGCTTCCAGAGGAGGCTGAAGCTCTGGGCCGCCAAGCTCGGAGCCCTGGGTCTGACCGGAGGAAGGGCCACTTCACAGCTTTGTCTGTCACCCGCACCACGCCAGGCTCCCCTCTGTCATCTCCTGTCCTCAAACAGAGGGTTCTAGAACTGCTTGAGCTAAGACGTTGGATTTTCATTACCAAGTCTGTCTGAAATGGGGGCAAAAAAGAAAGGGAATTCATGTACTTTCCATATCTCTCTGAAGAGGAGCATCCCAGAATTCTGTCCACCCCAGCTTTGCCGACTGACCTAGCTTCTGCAGATCAGCTGCTCTCAGGGCTTTTGGGGCTCCCAGGCACAGAGCTGCCTGAAGGGAAAGCCAGGGTCACCACACGCCCCAAGCCCAGAGGCAGGAGGCCGGCAGCTCTGAAGTGGGCGCCTGCCAGGAGCACGCAGTAGTAGTAGCAGCATGCCCGGTCACAGGGACCCAGGGCAGGGCATGCAGCTGCACAGATGCAGGGCTTCTCGGCATTCTGCCTGCTGAGGCCAGCATGGGCCCTGCTGCCTACGGGTGGTACAAGGAGCCTGGTCACCAGGGGGCCACGTGCAGCCTTACTCTGAGGCCCCTCCCCTGCCTGCTGCTGGGTCTAACTTCTATGTACCAAAACTTATTCCTCTATCTTCAAACTGTCCTGTTAAAAATCTAAAATTCTGGCAAGATGATAATACTATTAAAGCTGCTAATAGTATCCTATTTTTATGGAAGATTTGTAAGGGATTAGAACCTGGGAGGAGAAGGCCTGTGGCTTGGGTTGCGGTGTCCAGAGGGACAAGGACACGGAAATGCCCCTGGCAAAACCGTGGGGATGGAGAGCTCGGAGCAGTGCTGTGGATTCACAGCCTACACCACAGTTGCTGACCGGCTCTGCCCAACCCTTCAGGAGTCCCAGAGAATGCCAGCTCCTGGTTGGGCTCCAAGCAGCCTGGCCACCAGCCCAGAGCCCAGCGCATTGCCATGGGCTGCTCCTTGCTCACTCCGCTCGCTCCCAGTGCCTGCCAGGTCACAGCCCAGCATCTGTGGGCTTGGTTTAGGCGGAGACACTGCAGTGCTGGCTGTGTGTGAGGCATCCTCTTCAGGGCTGGGCGTCCTCTCTGTCCTCTCCTGGGATAGCCCAAGTGCTGGTCCTCAGAGCATGGTGTGGAAACCTGCAACCCAGCCTCAGGTCACTCGCAGGGAACCCACAGCGGTGAGACACAAGGCTGATCAGAAAACGTGGTGACGTTAGTGTTCATTTGGTTTATTGCAGTGACGGGGACATTGGCACCCCCCCCGAAATCCTCTGCCTCTCTTGGAATGCACTGATCCCACTGCCCTGACCACTTTCTGCAGTAGTTCCTGAAGTCCTCTTTCCTGAGTCTGTTCTTGGCTGCCACCACGTCCTGAATTAACCCAGAAGGCTTCCCTTTCAGGTCGTTTCGGTTTTAGGGCTCAGCCAAAGCTGCACAATGCCAGGCCTGGCAAGGAGGTGGCTGAGGGCAGCGTCCTGTTCGCAAGAGCTGGCTTCCAGTTGGTGCGGGGCAGCGGGGTTCATCAGAAGACACTCAGGGAAGGACCTCCTGAGCTGCTGGTGCAAATGGCTGGTGTGAGGGACGTGTGGCTCTGAAGCAAGGGGGCATTCTGGGCAGGATGCAGGACACGGCAACTTTCCCTGGAATAAGCTTTTTCTTTTTTTTTTTTTTAATGTATTTAGGACAAGGCCTACAGGATCTGCAGGGTCTCACTACACCAATCGGACTCATAGTGATCCTCCTGTTTTCAGCCTCCCAAGCGCTGAGTTATGGGCACATGCCACCACACCCAGTCTCAGTGACTGCCTCAGCATGCGCCGGGGTCAGGGCTGGCACGACACACAGGGATCAAACCCCGGGCCATTGTGCTCTGCCGAAACAGGTGCTTTAGTCTGCTGAGCTATCTGGCCAGCCCTGGAATACATTTTTAAGATGTAAACATTTGCTGTTTATCTTGGGGAGACCTTATGTAGCTCCATTTGATACAGGCATTACAATTCGCAGCTCTTTTTCATGCATAGTTTTCAGTTCCCAAGTTTCACCATGAGAAAATGCCCCAGGCAGCCGTTGGCAGGGCCAGCCACGCAGGGCCCACAGGGCGGGCTCAGCATAAGGCTGTTCCCTCACCTGGAGACACGTGAAAAGCATGGGAAATGGTGCCAAGAGCAAACTCACCAGAATCAGAGCAGTAGCCCCGAGAGGGGCGTTTGCGGAGGGCAGCTCCTGCTTTCTCTAGATTGCCTTTTCAGTTGAACCTGGGCCTGCACTGTCTCTGATGTCCCCAGATTTGAAGTCTTCCCAGCTGCTCCTCTTTTGGAGGGTCCTACAGTACCCAACCTTCTCTCAAGGGACCCCCAAAAGCCCTAGGGACAAAGCCAAAGTTCCCTTTTGGGACAACAGTCTCTCCTTTCTGACTCTGTCTCATGCTTCAACTTGCTTCCACAGACTATGGTTCTCAGCTTGGGGTTCACGGTGGCATACATTGGGGACTTCTGAGAAACACTTCATGCTGCTGCCTCCCACGTCTACAGATGCTAGTTGGGGTGACTTCCAAAGTCTTCCAAGTAGATTTAACAGGCAAGCAAGCAAGAATAAAACTTAAACCAATGAACTTACAATCCTTTCTGAGTCTCTCAGAGGACTGGGGTTACAGGTGCGTGCCACCATGCCTGGCTTAGATGGTAAATTTTATAGCTGTCTTTTAAAGCACAACAAAATATTTTTAGAATTTTTTAAAAAAAATCGGTGACATGGGCCACTGTAATATTTGGGAGGTGCAGTTAGCATTAGACAACGTGGAACAGAAAGGACCAGGCACACAGGCCCTAACGATCCCACGTAAGACGGGCACGAGGTCCACCTGGAGTCCCATGCTGTCCACACTCCCCACAGACTGCACTGACTGCTCAGCAAGCCAAACAGGAGCCCCAGGCATCATTGCTGCCTCTCCCCAGACTCCTGGACATCACAGTAGTGCTAAGAGCCAGGCCCCCGGTCCCTAGCCAGCACTGGCCTCTGCTTCTTCTATACCCAGGGGCAACCGCTAGACCCCAGCCTCCAGGGCTTGCTGTGCCTCCACCCGCCAGGACCGTGGACGTGGTCTGTGTTCTTCCTCCTTCAGGTCCCTCCAACGAGACCACGGGCAGTGAGTACGTGGGCTGCGCGGGCCTCACAGCGGCACAGCCTCCAGTTTGTCCCTCTCTCAGTCTGCCTGCCTGCCTGCCTGTCTACATGTCTATCTCTGGGTTTTTAAAGCAGGGATCATTGACAGACAAATGCATACAGGTCCACTTGTAAACCGTGGTGTATTCACTTGCTTTCCCTAGAAGGAGGCCTGCGGTCACGTCCCTCGCGCGTTGACTCATAAACATGGTCATCGCCACAGAGGGAGAAGCGTGGGAAAGCCTCCGCCCTGCTGCCTGCCACCCCAGCGGGGGAGGCCGGTCAGGGCAATAATCATTTTATTGTGAGGCAAATGATATCTCAGGTGATTACATTTTTTTATAGATTAAAGACATTTTTGTCATTTTTAATGTCTTACTACTAGTGCTTTATACAAAATATGAGATCATGTTGACATACGCTTTATGACAAGTGCAGCTTGGGCTCACGTAATGGGTTACTTATTACTGGGAAGGAATTCTGCAGGCAGCTCAGCCCACTCATCCATTTCCGTGGCACACAAAATAGGGCGGGAAGAAGAAGCCAGACGTGGAACAATGACCGCCAACGTTTTGCCGAAATATCGGTAAAAGCCGTCCTGAAGACAAGGAAGTGTTACTTTATGCTAAGGTTCGGAAGGTATCACTTACGGCTTCATTCCAGGGCAAGCAGCTGTCGATTGGCCTGCGGGAGCTTAGAGAATGCATCTCTGCACGTGGACAGAGGTCATACCAGACCTGTGGAAGACTGTGGGCGCCCGGCTGGCAAGGTGCTCAGGCCTCGCAAGAAGACCCCACGGACAGTTGAGCTCCGCTTCCTCGAGTGCCTGGAGAAGCAGTCACAGCTCTGCTCGGCTCTGCCGGGACCTCGCTCAGGCAGGGCAGCCCTTCCTCAACCCCGGGCGTGGTCTGTACCTTCCCACTCAGGCTCTGGTCGGCAAGCTGAGGCCTGTGCCCAGCAGGAGCAATGAATCACACGCTGGAAATATGAACAGGCCCTTCTGTGGTCCCCGCCTTCTTCCACTCACCACAGATGTGACTCGAAGACCCTGCTGCCCAGAATGCAGGGTGAACAGAGGCCATTCCAGTAAGCTAAAGGGGGTCGGAGTGAGCCCTTCTGTGTGAGAATGTCCAAAACCTGGCATGGCACACAACTAGGCTGCAAGGGCTCCTTGCTGGTAAAGGTGGCAAATTTTACAGGGTGCTTTTCTCAGAGCAAGAGCTAGCAAGGGCCCTATTTCCTTTCAGAGCTGATTGCCAACAGATCTAGGTAAAGGGCAGCGTGTCATCTCTAGGGCCACAGGGCAGCATATGGGCCACGATGCCGCCAGTGGCCACCGCACCTGCAGCAGAGGGAGCACTAACCGCCTTCCCGGAGCAGCTCCCCACCTGCAGGCCACTCTTTACCTGATCCTGATGCTAACTCTGGAGCCCCCCCAGGACCGCCGGGGAGCAGTGATAGGCCAACTCTGGGCCTGACTAGAGCTTCCAGGGAAGCCCCCTCCAAGGCCCCGAGGAGCCCTCCTGGGGCCATAGGATCAGGACAGGCAAGAACTCTGCCAGTGTCCTATCCTGAGCCATCGGGACAAGCAGGCTCCACTCTCTCCACATCGTGTGCGCCAGCCTGTCCCCTCACTATCTGCTGGTAGGTCTCCGAGACCCCCTGCCAAGAGCACCAGACTGCAGCCCCTGGAGGTGTGACCCTGACTACACAGTCAGGGAACGCAGCTGTGGGTGCTGGGCTCCAAGGGTCCCTCAGGGGAGCAGGAAGGAGAGGCTAGAGGGAAACTCATATCCTACTGACAAAGGTAGCCCAGAAGGGAGAAGAGATGGCACGTAATACATGTCCCCTCGAAGCTTCATGTGGATGGGGGCATGGCTTTGGGGGGCAGCTGAATCTAGATCTTGGGATTGTTTCACTGTCTGATACTAGGTTTGGAAGCGTGAGTGCTCACTGTCCTGGGGCAGGTAGCCTGCATAGTACAAGGGAGGAAAGTCTCCTCTCCTTTCGCCTATGTTGTTTTGTTTTCTTCTGCTGCCTTAAACTGCTGCCCTCTGCTCTGACATCTGGCCTTGGAGCAGCTGATTGTGGACTGAAACCTCCACAAACTGTGAACCAGACAAACCCTTTGTTCCTAATTTTGGGTGTTGGGTATTTTGTCTCAGAAAAGTAATCAAGACAGGGTAGTACAGAAAGGACCTCTTTGTGGAAACCACTGATCCAGTCAGAGGTTGGGAGAGTGCCTGACCCAGTGGAGCTCTGTGAGGACAAGCACAGCACCCAGGAGGGACAGGATGTAGGGCAAGGGGGCAGGAGGTCAAAAGAAACTTAGCAACAGCCTCCTGGAGGGGACGGGGTTTCAGAGCTTCTGGTCGTCCACCACCAAAGGAACACACTTCTGAAATACATAAATAAAAACCAGCGTGCAAATAGACCACAGGAATCCCTCTACTTAGTCTCCTTTCCTAGAGAAAGATGTCAGTAAAAGTTTAAAACCTGTTTAAGTGCTTTGACACACACCATCCACCCATCTCTCCATGCATCTGTCCATCCATCCTGCTGTCTGTTCATTTGCCCTTTCTTCATCCCTGCATCCATCTGTCATCCACACATGCAGTCATTTGCCTGTCTGTTCATCCATCCATCCATCCATCCATCCATCCATCCATCCACCCATCCATCCATGTCATCAATCAACCCATGTATCCTTCCATGTGTCATCCACCCATCCTTTATCCCTCCATCATCCATCCCTCATCAATCCACCCACCCACCCATCCATTTATCTATCCCTCCATCCCTCCACCCAGCCATCATGTACCCATCCATCCATTCATCCATCCATTTGTCCATCCCTGCACCCACTCATCTTCCATGCTCCCCCATCCCTCATCTGTCCTGCCATCCCTCCATCCATCCATCATCCATCCCTCCATCCATCCATCCATCTGTCCCACAAACAGGTTTAGGATGCTCACTGTGCCAAGTTTAGGAAGCTGAGGTGAGATGATAATGGCAGAACACAATCACAGCCCTTCCTTCATGAGTTTAACAGTCTGGATCAGCAGTTGACAGGCTTCTCCTAAGAAGGACCAGATAGCAATGTCTCAGGCTCTGTGAGACATGCGGACTCAGTGCCACTGCCGGGCTCTGCTATGGAGGCACCAGAGCAGCCAGGAGTGCCCGGAAATGAGCCAGTGCATCTGTGGTCTGAACAGACTGCACTTACGGGCTGTGAAATTTGATTTTCATATGTCATGAAGCACTCTCTTCTTTTGATTTTTTTCAAACTTCTCAGCCACGAAATCATATTTAGTATAGGGATCGTGGCAACGAATCTGAGCAACAGAATCAACACCTTAATTTCAGTGCACCCAGGGAGATGGCAGGCTCCCCTAGGGTGCAGCCAGGGGCGAGCTGCTCTCTATAAAATCCGGCACAAAGAGATCAAGCCCAGGGTGACAGTGTACGTACAGAGACATGGAGTTGGGCTTGGGTGACAGGGACTGAGCTGCAGCCTGGGCTCTCCCTGGGGAGGAAGAGCTGCACCCTTGTGTTCACAGAGGCCCCAAGCATGTGTCCTCACGGCCTGCTGTCCCCACCACCACCCCCTTCCCCAGCCTGCTGCGGGACCAATGCAAGGAAAAGTCAGCTTTTCGTGGGGCCTCACTGGGAGAGGAGCAGGCGCTGCCTCCTGGGACGAGGAGTGTGGACTGGGGTGCAGATGAGTGATTGCAGGGGACAGCACGGCTTCTGGAGAGGCTCAGATTGCCGCCCAGGTCCCTGATTGACTCAGAGACAGGGAAATCAACTGATTTCTTGAGAGCAGAACACAATAGCTCTCTAATTTGTCCTGACTGTGAGCAATTTGCTCAGGGCTCCAGGCGCTGGGGAGGGGGGGGCAGGGAGCAGAGCAAGCTCATCTCACCTCCTGCCCGCCCCCCTCTGCTCCCTGCTGCCTGGCGGCACCCACCACCCTCTGCCCGAGGCGCGCTTGGCCCTCCTTGCCACTCTCCTGGCCCTCCCTTGGGCCTGGTAGCTCACGGCTGCTCTGTCCTGGGTTGGGGGGCTGAGCTGTCTGGACCCGGAGGATGAACATATTTATTCCATCAGAGGATGGAGCCACAGTGACCTCAGCCCTGAGACAGGCGCACTGGGCTCCCAGCTGCACGCGCCTACCCCGCTCCAGACAGAGGCCCGTACTGCTGCCTGGGTCCTGTGCCACCAGCTGCAGCTCCCTGGCCACAGAGGCTGAGCACACACCCAGGAGCTGCGGGAGCAGGACAGTGAAGTGGCTCCAGCCTGCCCGCCTCCTGCCTGGGCATGGGCCCTGGGCCCTGCCCCATCTGTCTCTACGGCCTTGGATTGGGAGGTGGCTGCTCACCCTGCCCAGGGCAGCCCAGGGCTTCACAGTGGGTGCTCTGGCTGGGAGCCGAGGCTCTGGCCCCAGAGAGTGAGAGAGGCGGACAGACGGTGGCAGCTCTCGGGGAGCCATGTTTGGGAGACCTGGCTGTGCACATGGCCGTGCCTGTGTGTGCAACCTGGACACACGTGGGGCAGCCCACTCGGCTCCGCAGGGGCCTGCACAGCAGCGTCCCTGCTCAGCCCTGAGCTCTGCATTCCAGCCTGATGCAGGTCTGCACCTCCTCAGGAAGGCGGGGCCGGTGCAGCAGGGCAGCGCCTGCTTCCCCTCCTTCCGCTCCAGGGGCGGCCAGAAGCAGCTGCGATACCGAGGCTGAGTCCAAAGCTAAGGGCTGTTGTCATCTGGACCGCTCTTATGTGCCCACGGTGTGTAAGAATGACCCGCTCTGCTGGGCGGGCAGACTGTGGGTAGCTGAACGGGGGACAGGGGTGGCATGGGGCCCAGCCACAGAGAGCGCCCCTGCCCCTCAGCTCTATGAGCCCAAAGACCTGCTGCCTATCCGTGCCTTGGCTCTGGGACTGCTGGGTTCCCTGGGGACAAGGCCCAAATCTCCTCCAAGGAGCTGCCCTTGGATGAGGGAGGCCTCTCCCTTCAGGGAGTCAGGTCCTGAGGGAGGCACCCGGGCTGCACGGCCGGCTCTGGCTCTCGGTGACTGCAAATGCGGCCGTGGCAGACCCTCTCCTCAGGGCAGCAGGCACGGGGTGGGAGAAGGCTCTTGGTGGTCTCATGGTGGGGGCCAGCCAAAGGGAGAAAGGAGAGGAGGGAAGGAAGGGGGGAGGGAA
>PVKA01014548.1:0-52160 GCA_004027165.1 Ctenomys sociabilis
ACCTGATAATTGTCAACATAACCTGCAGCACAAACTGTGGACCCATCAGTGCAGTCCCCCACACTGTTGCTGGCCAGATTCTGGGGAACATCCTCCCACCTATCAACATCTGCTTACTGAGGTCCCTGATACGGTGCCAAGTGTAGGGTCTGTTGTCCTCTCAGTAGTCACTGGGAGAAAATGGTGAGAAGATTGAGAAAGTAAAGAGAAGAGATAATGGCTGGGATCAGGTGATAGGCCAAGCCTGGCAGGCAAGGACCCTGGAACAACAGTAGGGATGTTTATTTGCACCTTTGCAAATTTACAAGACACAAAGTTGCCTAGCAAACAATAGCCTACAATGTCCAGGCAGGGTGTTTTTCTCAAGAGTAGGTAGCTTGGCTGCTTTAGGCAATGAGGCCTTATCCTGCCCTCCCACATAGGATCCATTTCAGCTTCAGAAGCTCACAAGTGTCAGGCTGTGCTCCAACGTGCAGTCTCTTACCACAGCCTCCAAGAGTACTGGGATTACAGACACATTCCTCTGCCCATGGGTGCACTGCTCCTTCTTTAGGTTGCAGGGTTGGGTGTTTTGTTCCCCAAATAGGAAAGTGACAATCACAATGTTTTCAAATGAGATAAAGCTCACTGTTTACAGACAAGTTGACGACCAATGTGGAAAAACATAAAAACAGCACTAGTATAAGGCATTTAAACTATCAAATGTTTTTGTTTAGAAGTCTAAGTTTCAATTTACTTTTTTAAATATTGGAAGATCTGGCAAGTTGGGGCCTGCTGTCTTTTATGACAACATTAGCTAGATGAGTGCTGTGGCTGGCTCCTTCCATTCACCTGTCTTTCCAAGCTCTCAGTAGTTTTTCTCTGGGCCCATTTTCCTATTTCTTCTAAAAGGCTTTGTAGGACATCTGCAGTGAGTGGAAATCTTCATTGTTGCTCAGTACTCAACTCGTACGACTGTACCTGGACATTCTGCAGTGCTACTGTTGCATTTGATTTGTATTTAGAGGAAGATGAAATATTTGAAAAAGTGGGCAATTGCAAAGTGAGTTTAACTCTATAATATTGTGTGATTGCTGAAAACACTGGTAAATTTAAATAGCACTACATACTGATAACACAACGCTAACGCATGAGGTGTTGTACATGGCCCTGTGCTCACAATGTTAGGGACCATGTTATTTTGTAAATATGGTCCCAAATAGTAGCATAATTTGGCTCTCTATTCATGGAAAACACATATATAACACCTTGCACACAGCAGGAACCTAAACAGACTTGTCCATTTGCACCTATGTTTTGCTCTAGTGAACTTACTGATGCTTTTCCTACTAGATCAGATTTATTGAGTACTTTCTACAAAGCCAACAATGGTTCCAAGCACACTTTGGGTACCAGCTCATTTAATATTTTATTTCACCTTGATTAATAAAGTAGTTACTTTGTATCACTCAGATAGGAAGCTTTCTGAGGGTAAATGTAGAGGTTTATTTATTGTGTACTAAACATTTTATTGCTATATAATTTTAAAGAATAAACACATTTTCAGAAGCAGAATTTTTATACATGGAGTACTTTAAAAATGTATTTTTAAATAACCAACATAATATTTTTCATTCATACATTCAGTGGGCAATTCTTACATAGTTTTGGAGGTTGCAAACTATATAGGAATAGTTTATGTTATTTGAACATATATTCATAAATACAGTAAGCATTGAGGGTGACGAGAATAGACTAGTAGTATGAAGTCATGAGAAATTTATAGCCAATGTGGTTAAGAAGATTTGGGAATGTAAAACACTCCGATACTGTTGTAAGAAAGTGAGAATCAAATGCCACCTCTACGTTCATTGTCACAACCCTATAAGATCTACTGGAGAGTAGAGGGTGTTAAAATGCTTAGTATTGACAAATACTATATACCAGGTACAATTGTATCAAGTTATTGACTACCTTGAAATATTCATTTTTATCATAAAAAGATTTTCTGCCATGAAAGATCAGGTTTTGTCAAGCTTTCTGGTCCACTATTAGATAAGAAGAATGTGCCCTTTGGGTTCCTGATCCATTTTAGCTATTCACAATCTACAAATCATATTTAAACCCCAGTCTGTAAACTTGGTAAGGATGCGGGCCCCATATTTGAAGGAGACAGTCTTACGGTACAGAGTAGCACTGCTGTCTTCAGCTATGCCAATCACTAAGAGAGACTGAGAACCAAAGCCTTGGCAATATTCTGCTATAGGGCAAAACAGTAAGGAACTATGCTGAAGACTACAGAAATCTCTGACCTAAATACAGAATCACCTGAGAGCAGGGGCTCCCTCAATGTCTGCATTTTGATATATTGTTATTTCCACTTAATATTATCTTTTATTTCCTTGAAATGAGGTCTTAACTATGTGGCTTTGTTCTCCTACCCTCAAGTGATCCTCTTTCCTCAGTGTCCCGAGTCACTGAGATTACAGGTGTGCGCAGCACCCCTGGCTCTAAATCAGCATTGTTTCAAGTTGTGGTATTGTAGTGTATGCTGTGGAGCTCTTGATGTGCTAATTTGTATATGACCTCTCTCTTCTTATTTAAAACATAGAGCTCATTCAGAAAAGCAGTTGGTTTATTCTTCAATATCCACTTGTTTTGGTTTGAGAGTTGGAATTTTTGTAAAGACTTCAATGCATCACGTTTGAGGTAGAACTAGATTTCAGGCACAGTTTTTAGTCCATTCATTATGGAGAGAAATAATTAATCAGGCTATTTTGCAGTAAAAGTTCACATTGGACTACAATTGCTCTCATGAAGATAACTTTCCATTTGGTTGTATCTTGCTTTCAGAAGCAATTGGTTGAAAAACAGAGAATATTTTATGAAAATTTAAACTGTGCAAAATGGACAAAAATACAAAGACAGATATTTTATACTATTTTTGAATATCTAAAAAGCAGTTTTCTCTGAGATGCTTTGTTACTCATTTACTGATGTATTTATCAGTGATCAAACTACATGGTAATTGTCTGGCTTTTTAGTGTACCTGTCTTCAGAACTTCATAGGTCAACAATATGGAACTGTTTATGCTGTCTAAGGATTAAAAATAAATGTCATTTTTGTATAAGTTGGAAGTAGAACATATTAGTAAATATCTTCCTTTTGTGTTTTCCTCCTTTGTCTGATGGTAACTTGTAGGAAACAAAGGGTTCCAGATTACAGAAACACACACACTCACACACATACCCTTTCCACACAGAAAGTTTGATGCAGAACTGGGGTAGATTTTCTGGACATAATCTGATCTTGTAACAGATCTCGAGGAAAGAGTCTCATATACCATCTGTTGTGAACAGACCTATATTAATTTAATATGGAATAAGTAGATGAGTCACTGACATTTGAATTGGATGATTATTTACCTTTTATGAATCTCTTAATCACATTATAATAAAAATAAGCCACATCCTAAATTCTCCCCCACACAGACCATTAAAAACTATGCATTGTTAAAGAGACAAAAACCCAACTTTATAGCCATGTTAGCTTCACAAAATTTGAAGTCTTTGTCCCTTCCAGTGCTCTCACAATCGATTTGTTTGAATATTTTAGTGAAAGAATGTGTGCTAATCTTCCAGCTGGAGGACTCTACTGTCCTCAGGATGTACTAGGAAGGATGAATCCTCCTACTCAGTGGATGGTTTAGAGTACATGACAAAGGTCAGCTCACAGGTACTTGGTCTAGAGTACAGGATTTTGACTTCTCTTTTAATTTTTTTAAAAATTACTTATTTTACTAATTTTATTGAGAAACAAATAGCAATGAGACAATTTCAAAACAGGTTAGTAGGGCAGTTATAATAATTAATACATTGCATATTGTTGCCTTCCTAGTATTCATACTACAAGATGCAGACATGATATCCTGTCCAAACACTATTAGTTTAAATCTTTTTTCCCATTCAATTAAAAGAAAGGAGCTGTATATCTATCCTAACCACTAAAAAATGGTCCTTCATTTATAACTTCCTTTTTTGTTTAGTATTTTCAGAGATGGGAATTCAATTGCCATTTATTTATTTATTTTATTTATTTATTTTTTGGTGGAACCAGGGAATGAGCTCACTTGTATTTGCTAGGAAAGCACTTTTTGTACTGAGACATCTCCCCAGGTCAACCATTCAAATATTGTAGGTGTGTGAATTCAGCAAAATATTCCAATAAAGTCCAGTAGTTCATAATAGTTGTGGGTTTTCCATAAGACTGGCAATGTCAAAAGTTGTTGACTTGAGCCTTTTGTAGCTCAACATATTAATATGGCTTTACCTTTTATAGTTTATTTTTATTCCTTTCTGCTGGATGGTTAAGAACAAGATAAAGTAAGACCTATATAACAAGAAATGTAACTTTTATATCTGACAAGGTACTCAAAGCCCCTAGAATTTACGCTGATACTCTGTACTGCAGTTTGTAGATCCTGTCAATGACAGAAAAGTGGATGAGTCACGAACATTGCTTGACCAATTTGCTCTCTGTGAAAGCTTGAGAGAATGTTTTTTCTCCAGGTGACTCTCCTTAGGTGCTATTTTAAAAGGTATTGTTTCTATAGTTTCCCTCTCAGTGTGTCTGTTATCTGTATGGAGAAATGCTATTGACTTTTGAGTATTGACTTTGTATCCTACTATGTTACTGAATTTGTGTATCAATTCTAATAGCTTCTTGGTGGAGTTTTTTGGGTCTTCCAAATAAAGTATCATGTCATCTGCAAATAATGATAATTTAACTTCTTCTTTACCTATTCTTATTCCTTTTATTTCTCCCTCTTGTCTTATGGTTGTAGCTAATAACTCCAAAACTATATTGAACAGGAGGGGTAATAGAGGACTCCTTTTCTTGTATCAGATCTAAGAGTAAAGATTTCAGATTTCAGCCTTTTAGAATTATATTAGCTGTTGGGTTGTCATAGATGGCTTTTATCAAATTGAGGGAGAAGCCTTCTATTCCAATGTTCTGAAGGATTTTGAACGTGAATGAGTGTTGGAATTTGTCAAAAGCCTTTTCTGCCTCAATTGGGAGGATCATGTGGTTTTTAGTTTTCGCTCTATTGATATATTACATTTATAGATTTTCAAATATTGAACCATCTTGCATCCCTGGGATGAATACTACCTGGTCATGGTGTATGATCTTCTTGATGATTTGCTGCATTTTGTTTGCCAGGATTTTATTGAGTATTTTTGCATCTGTGTCCATAGTTCTCTTTTTTAGTTTTGTCTTTCCCTGCTTTTGGAATCAATATAATACTTGCCTCTGGGAATGATTTTGGGAAAACTATTTCCTTTTCAATTGTATTGAAGAGTTTGTGAAGTGTAAGGATTATATCTTTTGTAAATTTCTTGTAGAATTCAACTGTGAATCCATCAAGACCTGGACTTTTCTTTCTTGGCAGGCTTTTTATTACATTTCGTATCTCATTGGCTGTTATTATGTTATTGAGAGTTGTTATATCTTCTTGATTTAGTTTTGGTAATTTGTACCTTTCTAGGTCTAGTAATCTGTCTATTTCTTCTGTGTCTTCTATTCTGTGAGCGTAAGTATTCTCAACGTAGCTATTGATAATCTTCTGAATTTCCAATAGTTCCGTGCTAATAACACCCTTTTCATTTCTTTTTGCTTGTATTTGAATTTTTTCTTTCCTCTTTTCGATGAAGTTAGCTAGTGGCTTATCAATTTTATTTAGTCTTTCAAAGAACCAGCTTTTTGATTCATTGATTCTTTGAACTGTTTTCTTTGTCTCAATTGAATTAATTTCTTCTCTAATCTTTGTGATTTCTTCCCATCTTTGGGCACTGAGTTTGGTTTCCTCTTCCTTTTCTCAATGCTTGAGGTGCTGCATTAGTGTGTTTATTTGTTCCCATTCAAATGTTTTCCTAATGTGTGAGTTCATAGCTATGCATTTCCCTAGGAGAACTGCTTTCATTGCATCCCATAAATTCTGATAAGTTTTGTTTTTTGAAAACAAAATGAAAATAATTGAAGTTCTTGTTTAATTTCATCTTGACCCATTGATTGTTGAGTAGGGTGTTATTTAATTTCCATGTATTTAGGACTTCTTTCTGGTTTTGTCTTTTATTACCAGTTTCATTGCACTATGGTCAGATAATATGCATGGGATAATTTCTGTTTTTTTTGCATATACTTAAGCATGACCTATGGACCAGTATGTGATCTATTTGAGAGAATGACCCAAGTGTAGCTGAAAAAAAATGTGTATTGAGCTGTGATTGGGTGGAATACTCAGTATATTTCCACCAAGTGCATTTGTTGCAGCCTCTGGTTCTACTACTTCTACTACTTCTTTGCTAATTTTCTGTCTGGTTGACCTGTGTTTGTGGGATAAGGGAGTATTTAGGTCTCCTATTAAGACTGTGGCATTGGAGATTAGATTTTTCATGTCCATTAAGTTTTGTCTTGCATAGTTGGATGCTCCTGTGTTTGGTGCATACATATTTATGAGTGTTACATCTTCCTTTTTAATTCTTCCCCTAACCAGTATGTAGTGGCCTTCTTTATTTTTTTTGATCATTCTTGGTTTGAAGTTGGGACTGTCTGAGAACAAGATTTCCCCACCCCTTCACTTTTTTCTGCAGTGCTGGTGCATGAAGTACTGTTTTCTGTCCTTTGACTTTAACCCTATGAATTTTTTTTTAGTTAACTGTGTTTCCTGTATATAGTATATTGTTGGGTTTTGTTTCCTAATCCACTGTGCCAGTCCATTTCTCTTAATTGGTGAATTGATTCTTTTTACAGTGATGATTATGACTGAAATGTGTTGACTTATGATTGTCTGTTATTTACCTACTGTTGTTTACTCTTTTTTGTCCTGTGTTTAATTGATTTTGCTATTTAGTGGGTTTTTTTTTCTGTTCTCATTTATGGAGCTCTGGTCATTTTGGTCCCTCTCTTGAACATTCTTCAGTAGCCTGTGTAGGGATGGCTTTGTCATCATGAAATTCTTTAGTTGTTGTTTGTCATGGAAGTATTTCACTTCTCCATCAAACTTGAAAGAGAGTTTTGCAGGGTATAATAGTCTGGGCTGGAATTTGTTTTCATCGAGGACTTGAATTACTCTGTTCTATGTTCTCCTTACCTTTACATTTTGTGAAGATAAGTCAGCTATAATTCTGATGGGTTTTCCTTTGAATGTGATCTGCTTCTTTTCTCTGGCAGCTTTCAGTATATTATTCTTGTGTTGGATTTCTGAGATCTTGACTATTATATATCTCAGTGTGTTTTTAATTGGACTGAAGTTATTTGGTGTTCTGTATGCTTTAGTTACCTGAATGTTAGATTGTTTCCTTGTGTTTGGGAAGTTTTCTGCTATTACTTCTGCCCATATTCTTTTTATATCATTTGTATTGACTCCTCTATTCTCATTGATGCCTGTTAATCTCACATTGTTCATCTTGGCATCATCTTGAAGTTGATGGATTATTTTTTCCGGCATCGTTGTTGTTTTTAAGAGATCCTTTCTCACCTTTTCACTAGCTGCACCAGCATCTTCAAGATCTGAAACTCTGTCTTTGCTTTCACTCAGACGGTTTTGTAGACTCATGATTGAGATTTTACGTTCTTCTATATCTCTTTGACTCTGCTTCATGAGATCTATTTCTTTCCTGTATTGCTCGTTCAAGGGATTTCTAATCTCCTCTATTTTTTTGTCAATGTGTTCTGTACAGGTAGCTATTAATTATTTCACTGCAGAGCTTTTTGCCATTGTGCATTTCTTCTATATTTCTGTAAATGATTCTCTACTTCAGATACTATGATTTCATAGATTTCTTTTTTATTTCAGAAATTATTTCTGCTTTTAGTTTCTCTTTACCTTTCTACTGTTGTTTCTTTTCTTGTGACACTGTTAATTCATACGTTTCAGCTGGAATAGTGTTCTCTGCACTTGTTCTGGGTGGGCATTGGGTTTCCCCCATACATTCTGGATTTGATTCATTACTTTGGATGCTACATGTTCAAAAATTTCTTTTTTTTATTTCAGGCATTACTTCTGATCTGAGTTCCTCTATACCTTTCTGCTGTTGTTTCTTTGCTTCAACTGTTAATTCATTCATTTCAGCTGAGCTAGTGTCCTCTGCACTTGTTATGGGTGGGCTCAAGACCTGCAACTGCATTTGGCTCCTTGTTTTTATCATGTCTTATAGCTCTGACCTCTGAACTTTGGTGTAGAGTTTTGGTGCATTTCTAACCTTAGCATCTTATGTAATTCAGGTATTGTTATACCAAGTTCTAGTTCATGTAGTTGTGCCTTGCTTGGGTCTGGCTTCTGTGCTCAGCTTCTTCCTGTTGCTGTCCTTGGAGGTGAGCCTATTTTCCCTTTTGACAACACGCTCTGCTCTTGAATTAACTGCATGGTTTTGAACTTAGTCTCAGTGCAGGGACTTCAGCTGCAGAGTTTCACCCCAGGCCTGTATGCCAGGCCTGGGCTGGGTGTGGAGGGATATGGGGCATAGGAGCACACAGAAGCTCTCTCAGACACTCACCAGGCCTGGGCTTTGGCGGGTCTGCAGGGCTCCACACAGGGTGCTAGAATTTCTCACTCCCTGGGCAGGCTGTATTGTGTCTGGAGTGGCAGGGCAGGACCCTGTGTATTAATTCTAGTAGCTTGTTGATGGAATTTTTGGGTCTCCAAAGTAAAGTATCATTTCATCTGCAAATAGTGATAATTTAACTTCTTCTTAACCTATTCTTATTTATTTTATTTCTCTCTCTCTCTCTTGTCTAATGGTTCTAGCTAATGACTCCAGAACTATATTAAATAGGAGGGGTGATAGAGGACATCCTTGTCTTGTACCAGATCTGAGAGTAAAAGGTTTCAGTTTTTCCCCATTTAGAATTATGTTAGCCATTGGGTTGTCATAGATGGATTTTATCAGATTGAAAAGTAGAGAGATTCTATTCCAATTTTCTGTAGGACCTTGAACATTAATGAGTGTTGGACTTGGTCAAAAGCCTTTTCTTCCTCAACTGAGAAGATCATGTGGTTTTTGGATTTGGCTCTATTGATATATTGTATTACATTTATAGATTTTCGAATATTGAACCATTCTTGCATCCCTGGGATGAACCCTACCTTTTTATAGTGTATAATCTTCTTCATGATTTGCTGTATTGTATTTGTAGGACTTTATTAGCATTTTTCCATCTATGTTTATGAGGGAGATTGTCCTTATTTTCATGTTTCCCTGGTTTTCTATCAGTATAATACTTGCCTGCAGGAATGATTTTGGGAGAATTGTTTCATTTTCAATTTCATTGAAGAGAGGGCTTTGATTTTTTGAGACACTTGCTAACTGTGAGGCTCAAGGGTGGGACATGATCTTGAGATATGTAGCTGATCCGTACAAATTCAGGACTACAAATTTAAGCAGTGAAGGCTCAGTACTTATGTCCATTGTGCCAACAGCAAGGCTCTAACTTTACCAAGAAAACCCATCACTACATTTACTTTACTAATCTCATGGTGGTGATTCTTTGAATTGAGGATGTCAACGCTCAAGGCAGCTGCTTGCAGTCTGGCCGTGGAGTCAGTGTGGGTCTGCGGTGTTGCTTACATCGAAGCCATTGTCCCTCTTGAGCTCTGAATGCTGTCTTTTTTTGCTCAAATTCTTCACCTTTATGCTCCTTCCAGCATTTCTTTGACTTACAGGGTATGTATCAATTTATTGTATATACTTTTATGTCTCTGAATTTTTAAAGATAAGGGACTTGCCCCACAATGCCACAGTTCTTATCCAGCTACTCCTTCTTTTCTTGGTACTATTTATGACAAAATATTTAAGAGAAAGCTTTGCTACCTTAATTCCTCATGACACATTCCCACAGGCTGTGACTTGCTTCCATTGCACTGAAAGTTTCTTATGAAGTCACTGAGTTCTTTCATATTCTGAAGCACAGCACTGAGATGCCTCCTTTCTGCTTGTGGCCTCTCAATAGCACTGGACACAGCCACCCACTCTGTCTGTAGGAAGCACTTTGGCTACTTCCCCTGGCATCGCCTTTTCCTGAATTCCTGGTGCTCCTTCCTAGTTTTCTCTGTATGTTACCTTGAGGGTTTGAATTTCCTTCTATACCACTGTCTCTACTGGCTGTACTCCATCTAGTCAACACTTACTTAATTTTCAATTTACGACGTATGTATGAAATGACCATGACTCATCCACATGGCTGATGCTGACCAAGGATCTACAAACTGCGGTACAGGGTTTCAGGATAAATTCTGAGGGGATTTGACTGACCTTGTCAGATACAAAAGCTACATTTTTTGTTATATATGTCTTCCTTTATCTTGGTCTTAACCATGCAGCAGAAAAGTATACAAACAAAGTATGAAAAGTAAAGGCACATTAATTTACTGAGTTGTTGTCAAGTCAACAACTTCTGACATTGCCCGTCCTATGGAAAACCCACTGCTATTACGGTCTACTAGACTATTTTGGAATATTTGCCTAATTCACCCACCTACAATATTTAAATGACAATGGAATGCCCTTCTCTGAGAAAACTAAACAAAAGAGGGGATACAAATGAAGGACCATTTTGCATCTGTATATTCAAAGTAGGATTGATATACAGCTACTTTCTCTTAATTCAATGAATAGAAAGATTGGCTTTAATAGTGTTTGTAGACCAGATATCATGTCTACACCTTGTGCTGTGAATAACCACTAAGAAGACAAAATATGTAATATATTAATTATTGAAACTGTCCTACTATTTGGTTTTGAAACTGTCTCATTGCTCTTTGTTTCTCAATAAAATTATTACAATAAAACTAAAGAAAGAATTTAAAAAATATGTATGCCTGATGATATCTTCCTAATTTATGCTCAGGCCTTAAGTTTAGACTTCTTTAAATTAATATAATCTCCAAGAAGATGTTTAACCTTTGTGTAATCTAAAGCTGAGCAGAACTGTAGATTTCTGTCTTGCTTTGCAGTGCCAGACACTGAACCAAGGGCCTCCCACATGTTTGGAAAGTGCTCTGCCACTGAATTACATCCTCAGCCCCAGCTCTCCTGTGTGTGTATGTTTTGCCATGTACTAGTTGCTTTTTTCAGTGATGGCTTTACTGTCTCTACTTCTCAAACCAAAATCCCATTGAGATGACCTTGATCGCTTTCTCCTCTTCATGTGACAAACTCAATCCATGTTTTTGCTTTACTGCTAAGTCATAAGCATACATTTCTGTTTTCAGTATTATCATTCAAGCCCTTCCTTTCCCTGGGGAGCTCCACCCTAACCAGCACAGTATTAACCCTGAAGGCAAAGGGCAGGGTAGAGGCATTTTGGAAAAATATATGTAGAAAGAAGTGCTTTTTTTCATTTTATGTTTTTTGAAAATTTGATAGAAATCAACTTGGGGATTTTATGCTGGAGTCAATAAAGTGTGAGGAACAAGGGATACCTTGAGTCAGACCCAGTAATGGTGTTTCTGTTGCAGAGGAGCCAGTGTTTCACTCTGCCCACAGCTTGATCAGGGACAGTTGTCACCAGGTTTTGTGGTGCTGAAGTCTCCTTCTGGACATGGTCTCCAGCTTATTTTTGTTGCTGACAGTAACTGACATGGCAAAATTTCCTACTATTTGAGGTAGGAAACATTACATGTGAAGAATAAAGGAGAAACTGGCTCTGCAAAATGAGCTTGGGCCAAGTTAAAGAGGGGAAAAATAAAAACAAAAATATGAATATATTCTCTTGGGGGCACAAGACAGGTGTCCTGAAGAGGCAGGACAGCCAGGGTATCATGGTCGCTCCTCTTTAGTCCCAGCACACATCGCAAGTTCTCATGAGAAGTCCACATACGGGGTCCTGAGAACTACTTGGCACAGATATCCTGTTCCAACCTCCTGGATTAAGGTAACTGATGATGCTTTCACATGTGGTGGGTTCTGGAGGTGGAGCAGGCCCTGGCCAGTGCTTTCCACTGCACAGACTGAACCCCACAGCAGTGCAACCCTAAGGAAATGGTGAACAGGTGAAGGACAGAACCTGGGAAGGCACAACAATCATGTAAGCTGCCACCGCCCTGGCTCAAGTCTGCACTTTCTTGAAGCCTGCAGGATGAACTAGAGGTGGACATAAGCTTAGCGCTGGCCTCCTCACCAGGAGCAGCTCAGTCCAGCCCAGGCATTTGGGCTGTTACTGGGGTGCAGGACATTTGCTCAAGGACACCCATGACACTGGGTGTTGTGAAAATCAGGACCCAGAGAGCAGTGGACTGGAGTGTAGCTAGCATTATAAGACTTTAGGATAAGATGGTTCACTCACTGATAATTAAGAAATAAAAATTTAATCAGGAGTTGATTTTAATCTTCATGACCAGAAGAACAAACCTAATGATTATTGAAATTGAGGAAGGGTTACAATTTGAAGCTAATGATATAAAAACATTCATTCCCCAAGATTATATTCAGAAGAATTTCTCTATGTAGATACTGAATTGCTTAAGCTAAATGAGGCATTTAGAATCCCAAATAGGCATGACCAACAATGAGCCATTCTATGACACACTGAGACAAAATTCCATAAATTCAGAGAGGCTATAGTAAAAGCTGTTAGAGAAAATGAAAATATCAGAATAATAGTACTTTTTCAATTAAACTATAAAGGTCAGGAAAACTTGGAGTAAAGATTTTCAAGCCCTAAAAGAAAATAATGTCCAATTATTACAGTAAATTTCTAATTCATGAGCAAGTTGCATTTTAGGAGAATGTTAGTAAGTTGGATTCATCTGTAAGTCTGAAAAAAATGAGATTTATACACCTTTGACACGCATAAAATGTAAAGCATTAAAAATCAAACACAGAGAGCTGGCAAAATAGCTTAGTGCATTTAAGCAACTACAAGCAGGCACAGGGGCTGGATGTTTGATCCCTGGGCCTGTTGTGCTGTCCCCACCCCTGGGGCATGCTGAGATGGCAATTGAATTCAGCAAAGTAATCCCATGTAGTCCAGTAGTCCATAATAGTAGTAGGTTATCCACAGGGCTGACAATGTCAGAAGTTGTTGACTTGATCCTTTTATGGCTCAGCATATTAATATGGCTTCACTTTTTATACCTCATTTTTATACTTTTCTGCTGGATGGCTAAGACCAATATAAAGCAAGACCTATATAACAAAAAATGTAACTTCTGTATCTGACAAAGTCAGTCAAATTCCCTCAGGATTTATGCTAAAACCCTGTCCAGCAGTTTGTAGATCTTTTGTCAGTGTCATCCATGTGGATGAGTCACGGCTGTTGCTTGACCAATTTGCTCTTTATGAAACCTTAGAGATAAAAACAAGAGACAAGAAAAAAATGTCATGGCACTATCCTGCTACAATGTCTTGTATGGTTAGATTTCTAAATTTCTGTGCAAAAATCTGTAATTTTTTTTTTTTTTACTATTTCTATTTTTTTTTTACTTATTGCTTTTCATATTTGTAGGGATTTAAAGTTTAGTATATCACCAATTTATGGAAAATACATGTTTCATGTTATGTCTAAGTTGTTTGATATTCAGATAGGTACTGATGTTAAGCTCAATAGCCTATGTTTTATGGTAATTGTATCATTAAGCTTCTCTTCTGGAGGGTTAACAACTTATTTGCAGACTAAAAAATAGAGAAATAGAAGGGCTACAAGGACAGCCAACATTGTGGCCCTAGCCCTTCAAGGTCAGTGAGGACTCAGAACATAAGAGAACCTATACTGTAACATCCTGTAACTCAGTGGTCTTCCACATTTTCTGTTCAAGGAGATTATGGGGCCACAGAGCAAAGTGATTGACGATGTAGAGTGTGCCTAAGGAGAGGCAACTGAGAGTGTGTGCGGTGGTGCACAGCTGTAACTCCAGCTCTGGGAGGCTGTAAACGGGCAGATCACTGCGAGTCTGATCTAGTAATGAGACTCTGAACATCCAGTTAAACCCTTCCCTAAAATACAGATAATTAAATAAATAAAACATACACTTAAAAATGCATGAATTCCCCTACCGTACTGTAATACTGTACACTATCACACTGTACAGTGAGCACACATCTGCACAATTGTGATAGAATCCAGCAGACATGAGAGTCACTTCTGTGATTTATTTGCATGTATTAATTTATAACATGAAGTCCATTCATATCTGTGAAACTTTGCAACTCAAATGTTTATAAGTTGGGCACTTACTGTATTATCTGCTGCAAGACTATATTTCAAAACAGATGGAGAAATAAAGACCTATAATAAAGACAAACTAAAAAGAAAATCGAAATTATCAAGTCAGTATTCCAGAAAGTACTTAAGGGAATACTAAACTCAGACAATGAGGTCAACATGAAAATCTAAAGGGAAGAATTCCAAAAATAGTTCAAAGAAAATGAAATGAAAAGAAATTATTACTTGAAAAAATGATACAATGCCAGGAAATAGTAAATACCTTTCAACAATGACACTCAATGTAAATGGTCTTAACTTTCTAATCAAAGGTACATGCTGTTAGATTGGATTGAAAACAGATTAGGCAAGTGAACAACTGAGATACAGTCTGGCCATAATTGGTATGTCATGACAAGCACTACATATTTAGAAGATCATAATGACAGGCATTTCAGGTAAGACCCCTCTATTACATGTTGCTGCTATCTTCAGTGCCATTGCTTGGTTCACAGGTAACAGCATATATAGTTAGTCAGTGTGAGAATCCCACCAAGTAACTGCTAGTTTCAACAATCTGCTGATAGTACTCAGGATCATTGTGTTGCCCATCTTGTATGTATAAATGTATGGCTTTGCCCTGTCATGTGGCCTAGATTTTTCTCCTTGCCCTCTTTTCATTGTCTAATCCTCAAAAGTATAGAAACAAGGTATGAAAAGTGCAGCCATGTTAATATGCTGAGCTGTGGAAGGCTCAAGTCATCAGATTCAGACATTGCCAGACCTGTGGATAATCAACTACTATTGTGGACTATTGGACTATATTGGAATATTTTGCTGAATTCATGCACCTACACTGTTTGGATGGCAATGAAATACCCATCTATGAAAAAACTAAAGAAAAAAATGTGCTATAGATGAAGAACTATTTTATATCTGTATATACAAAATAGTTAGGATAAATATATAGCTACTTTATCTTAATTCAATAAGAAGGAAGATTTGTACTAATAGTGTTTGGATAGGATATCATGTCTGCATCCTGTGCTATGAATGACTACTACAAAGACAACAATATGCAATCTATTAATTATTGTTACTCTCCTACAAACTGTTTTGAAGCTGTCTCTGCATTTTTTCTCAATAAAATTAATAAAAAAGTGAACAATTGATCAATAAGAAATGATAGTAAACATTCACCGCATATTAGTGCACTCACTTTCATAACACAAAAATGGCAGGTGTACTGCAATCGTGGCGCATTAATGCCTCACTCTCACAGAAAACAGATCAGGTAGAGGAAACAAACTGTATAGTGAAATGTCAAGAATTAAACTACTCCATAGAGCAAATGGATTTAACAGCTATGTACAGAGTGTTTTATCCAATGACAGCACAATTTACAGTCTTCTAAGCTTCCCCCAGAAATATCTCCAAACTAGAATATATTTAAGACGATAAAAGGTGTCTGCATAAATACAAAAGAATTGAGTTAAGCTTTTGAGTCCTGTCAGATCACAATGTAATAAAAATAGAAAATAATAACAATCAAAACAAAGCAGAAAAACTGCACAAACACATGCAGATTAAGCAATATGAGGTTAGATGATCAATAGATCATTAAGGAAACCAGAGAAGAAATTTTAAAAGTTCATAGACTCAAATGACACTGGAAATACAAATATTAGAATCTATGGGTCATTAAGAAGTTCTGAGACACGGGCCAGCCAAATAGCTCAGCAGATTAAAGCAAGCAGTGCATGCACTGAGGATTCAATCCTGGGGCCCGCTATGCCAGCCTCACCCCTGGGGTACACTGAAATGGCAATTTAGACTGGGTGTGGTGGCATGCACCTGTAATCCCAGCTCTTGGGAGGCTGTAGACAGGATCACTACAAGTCTGATCTAGTAGTGAGACCCTGAACACCCCATAGACCCTTCCCTAAAATACAAAAAAAGAAAAAGTTCCGAGACAAATGCTAATAGCTATGTATATGTCTACATTGGATAAAAAGAATAATCCCAAGTAAGTAACTTAATGATACATCTCTCGGTCCTAGAAAAACATGAAAAATCCAAACCCAAAGCTTGTATAGAGAAATAAATGATAAATACCAGAATGGAAATGAATTAAATTGAGATTAAACAGTGTAATCAACAAATCAAACACTTGGTTCTTGAAATGATAAATAAATTTGATAAACCCATAGCCAAACCTACCAAAAGAGAGGAAAAATGGCTAGAAATGTGAAAGGTGACGTGACAACGGGTATCACTGAGATTTAAGGCACTATAAGAAACAATTTTGATAAACTATGCTTTAATAAGTTGAAAACTTTATGAGAAATACACAAATTCCTATCTGTATACAGTTTACCAAAACTGAACGAAGATTATACCAGTAAACAGAATGGACTTACAACAGCTAATGAAATTGATTGGCTAATAAAGCATCTACCAAGTACAAAAGTTCAGGCCCTGATTGATTAACCACAGAACACTGCCACAAGTTTTGTGGCAAGAACCAATGCCTCCTCTGCTCTGACTCTCCATGGAACTGGAAGAGAAGCACTGCTGACAATCTCATTAGGGAAGCCAGGCTAGCATCCAAGCCAGACATGGACTCACACAAAGGTGAAAACTCCTGGCCAACGTCCTGGAGATACATGGATGCAAAATTTCCAGAAGGCCTTGACAAGTAGAATCCAATGAGCATTGAGCTCACATGCATAACCATGTTGATTCTAACCCTAGTGTGCGAGGGTGACTCAGTACACACAAATCAATAAGTGTAATATAACATGTAAATAGGACTGGGAATAAAAATAATATGATAAGGAAATAGATGTAGGAAATAGACGCAGGAAAATACTTGACAAAATTCAGCATCTTTCATGATAAAAACCCTGATGAAAATAGGTATAGAAGGGCCTTGCTTCAAAATAAAAAAGCATTTATGACAATCTCATACTAAACAAGGAAAAACTGATAGAATTCCCATGGTCATCAGAAAGGAGGCCCTGGTGTGTGTCCAACCTCACCATTCTTCTTTAGTCCAGTACTCAAAACTTTACCTCCAGCAACTGAGCAAGACAAAGAAGTAGAAAGAAGCAACAAGGAAAGGAACAAATGAAACATTTTATGGACATGATCAAAACAGAAACTCAAAATTACTCCATCAGCAGACTTAAGCCAGTAAACAAATTCAGCAAAGTGGCAGATACAGAGCCATGTGACAATATAAAGTACATGGTAGTGGCACTGAAATGGACATCTACTAGAACAGAAGAATAGACCACTGGTGTGGAATAAAAAGGAAAGAATTGCATCTGGTTTCAGCCTGGTGGACTTCGACCAAGAAGCCCACAGCATGTGCTGGAGAACCCAGAACCTCTGTACCAGCTGGTAAGCTAGCCCGTCATGCACAGAAGAATGGCACCAGACCATTAAGTCTCAGCCTGTGTCAAAAACAAATGTTGGGTACACTGCGCACACCGTGGGAGAAACACGCATCTCCAGGCCTCCTAAAGGAGTGTCAGTGCCATGAGAAATACTTCTAGGAATCTACAAATATGGCTGTAGCAAAATGAAAAGCTTCACACAGCAAGGGAAACAGGCAGTGGAGTAAGGAGACAACATACAGAACAGGAAACTTGGGCTTTTTCTTTTGGGTAGTGCGTGTGTGCCGCGCACAGTATCTGCATCTTTGTGTGGAGCTGGTATGGTCCAGGACATGCTATTCTTTCATCAAGCCATTTTCCTCCCGTCCTTCCTTCTGTCTCTAGATTCTTTTTTCATTTGAGAAAATTGCCCTACTTCCTATTATCTATGTTTTAGTTTTCTCTGTATTTATAATTTTGGTTTGTCATTGAAAAGAAATTGGGCATCACCTAAGCTTGTTTATCTCCCTGACCATTACAGTCTTGGATGCACCTGTTTTTCTTTAAAGGGCCCAAATTTACATGTGGTACAATAGGACTCCATTGCTTGCGGTACCACATTTTCTTCATCCATTTATCTGCTGGTGAATGGATTTTGCTGTTATCACTGGTGCTGCTGTGAACATGGGCCTACATATATCATTGTAATACCATGTCTTTAACTCTTCCATGAAGATATCTAGAAGGGGAATATCTGAGTAAAATAGGATTTCTAGTTTTAGTTTTTTTTTTAAGGACTCTCCATACTGATTTCCATTGTGGGTGAACTAGTTTACATTCCCACCAGCATTTGTAGAAGAGCTCCTTTTGCCTGGACCCTCTCCAGCATTTGTTATTATTTGATTTCTTGATGATGGGATAAAATGGAGCCTCAACACTTTTTTATTTGTGTTAGTCTCAGAGACAGTGATGTTGAGAATTTCTTTATGGATTTATTGGCTATTTTTACTTCTATGATTAAGTCTTTCATTTTGGAAGGTTGATTTTTTTGGAGTTTTTTTTTTTTTTTTTTTTTTTTTTTTTTTTTTTTTTTTTTTTTTTTTTTTTTTTTTTTTTTTTTTTTTTTTTTTTTTTTTTTTAGCATTTTAGATCTGATTCTTCAGAATGAGGAATAGATAGCAAAAGTGTATTTCATTGTGTAGATTTTTTTTTTCACTTTTTGTTCATTTTCAGGTGTAGAAGCTTTCAAAATTTGTACAGATCCTATTGGTTGATTCTCACTGTTTCCAATGTAGTCAGTTCTGTTTAGAAAGTCCTAACTACGATTTCAAGAGTTTTATGTATTCTACTACCAAAGGATTAAATGTTTCTTCTTAACATTTAGTTGTTTGGCTGAGCTGTAGAAGTCTCAAGTCAACAACTCCTGACACTGCCAGTCCTATGGATAACCCACTACTACTATGGACTACAGGACTATATTGGATTATTTTGCTGAATTCACGCACCTACAATATTTAAATGGCAATGGAAAAACCCATCTCTGACAAAGCTAAACAAAAAAGGGGATACAAATGAAGGACCATTTTGTATCTGTGTATACAAAGCAGGATAGATATACAACTACTTTCTCTTAATTCAATGAGAAGAAAGATTTGTAGCAATAGTGTTTGGAAAAGAAATCATGTTTGCATCTTGTACTATGAATAACCACTGTGAAGACAACAATATGCAATGTATTAATTACTGAAAGTGTCATGCTAATCGGTTTTGAAACTGTCTCATTACTATTTGTTTGTCAGTAAAATTAATGAAAAAAATTTAGTTCTTTTATCCATTATGGCTTTACATTAGTGGGTAGTGAATGTTATAGTTATTCTTCTCTCCTTGATGGGACAAATACTTGATGCTCAAAATGAGGGAAGGAAATGTTTAGCTCACATTACTGGAGGTTTCAAGACACTAGAGGACAGGCTAGTTTGCTGCCCTGTCCAGGATGAACCTTACTCTCTGAGAAAGGTCAGGCCTCTTTGACCCAGCCCCTCAGTCCCTGTCCTAGTCCTCTGGTCTACCCTTCAAGCCATAGCTCCTCCAGCTACATCTGCTCCATAACTTACATGAGGCTTTGAGGGGACAACTAGGCAGAAACATAACATTCCGCCACTTGACCCCCAAAGTATCATGCACATCCCTTTGTCCAAAAGGCATTTTAGTCCATTGCTAAGAGTTGCCAGAAGTCACAACAGTTTCAGAATTGCTGAAAAGTCCAAGTCCCAAGTCTCTTTCAAGAACCAAGGCAAACTTTCAACTGTGAGCCCCTGTGCAAATAAAAAGTTAAATACAACCAACATTCAAAGGCACAAGATGAACACTGCCATTCCAAAAGGTATACACAAGAGGATACAAACCATTAGGGTCAAAACAAGTTCAAAATCCAGTATGGCAAACATTAAGTCCCATAGTTCCATGTGGAACATCCAAAGCAATCTGTGGCTAATTGTGAACTACATGTGGCTCTGCCCCTATGGCACTCTTGGTGGTAGTTCCCATGGATTCTCTCTTAGGCTGGCTTTGCTCCCTCTTTTGCAGGTTACCTTAGTTGATCCATGTTTCTGACTTTACTAACTTCTGGGGTTTCCACTGAACAGGCTTCTCGCTCACAGCTTCACACACTGCCCTCTCAGAGGCACACTGCCTGGCCTCTCAGGCCTTCTTATGAAATTGAGATGAAAGCCTTCTTAACCTCAGAACTCCCACATTCTGCATGTGCCAAAAACCAGCACCACGTGAATGATGCCAATGTCTACTGCCCGCTGGAGCAGAGCCAGGCTTTCCTCTCTCTTGGCTATAGGGGTTGAGTGCCTGGATCACTGAGCACTCTGACCCTGATTCTGAGAAACAAATTGTGCCAGTGCCATTCTGTAATCTGGTGTGGTTGCCACCTCCTCTGGAACATGGGGCTCTGTGTCTTTCCCCTCAAAGCAAAGTCCCCTACCCTTGTGATTCTGAGGCTGCAAAGGGCGAGAACCTGCCACCTCCTGTGATGCCCTCAGGACATATTTTCTATTCTCCTGTTCCTCCTGGGCAATGGAGATCTCAGCTCCATCTTTCCAGTCCACTACCTTCATGGCATTTCTTTTTGGCCAAACTCACATTTTAAATTATTCTGTTGAGATCTTTGCACTTTATTCTCAATGTATATTTGAATAAGAGCCTCCAACAATATTTGACTGCCTCAATTTTGACTATTTTGAGATTTCTTTTGAAAGGTTAATCAGTCCTCCATGTTTAATCTCAGTCTCAAGAAAAACCTCTGGACAAGGGGAAAATTCAGACAAACTTTCTGCCAAGACAAAATATAAATATTCTGGAGTCCAACAATGAATGCAGTCCTTCTTCCTTGCAGAAACCTTCCCAGCCTGATATTTATAGGAAGCATTTCTATCAGTCTTCTGGTTTGAGCTCTGACCAGAATCATTGTTACAGGACAGCTGAAGCTGTTCCAGTGATTCTCTTGTAGGCAATATCTCCAATCCTTTCCTATCTCTTCCCGTAAGTCATTCCCCAAAGGTTGTAATCTACATGGTCAGGTTTAGCTATAGCAACAACCCCACTCCTGGTACCAAACTCTGTCTTAGTTACTCTTCTTTCATTGCTGAGAGAAATACGCAACACTCAAAATGAAGAAGGGAAAGGTTTATTTGGCTCAAAGTTACTGGAGGTTTCAAGACACTAGAGGACAGACTAGGGCACTGCCCTATCTAGGATGACCTTCTTCACTTCTCTGAGAAAGCTGGAGTTCACCAGTTTAACAGTTCGAGGCTCTCTGGCCCAGCCTCTTAGGCCCACCCTGGTCCTTTGGCCTTGCCTCTCAAGCCACTTGTTCCTCTAGCCTCATCTGCTCTATAACTTACATGAGGTTTTGGGGAAAACACTAGATATAAACCATAACAGTGAGACATGGAGCCTGAACCGTCTGCATGTGGATAGCCAATAGTATGAGTAACAAACTATGTTAGTTACTGTTTTTATAGAGAATTGGTATCTGGAATATATAAAGAAACTGAAAAAAACTCTAATAAGTGACCCAATTAAAAATGGGCAATTGAACTAAATAGACCCTTCTTAGAAGAAAAGTTATAAATTATCAACAGTACATGCAAACATGTTCAACATCTTTAGCCATTAAAGCAACACAAATGGAAACAACTCTTGATTCTGTCTTACTGTGATCCAAATGGTATCATCAAAACACAAAAGCAACAAATACTTTTGAAAATGCAAGGGGAAAGAACCTTCTATATTTTTGTTAGAAATGTAAAATAGTATAACCACTGTGGAAATCAGTGGTTCCTCAACTAGAGATTCCTCAAAAACCTGTGAGGAGGAATTCCATGTGCCCCAGTTTTATCTCTTCTGGGCTTATTCCTGAAACAGTTGAAGCCATCACACTAAGTGATATGTGCACACACACAAGGATAAAGCAGCACAATTTACAGTAGTCAAGCTCTGAAAATGGTCTGGATGCCAAAAAGAGACAAGTGGATAAAGAATATGTGGTACCCACACATAGTGGAAATTTATTCATTCATAAAGAAGAATGAATTCATGTCTTTTGGTGGCAAGTGAATGGATCATGAGCCCGCAGTGCTAAGTGAAATAAATCAGATATGGAAAGTTTATTATCATAGAAACACAGGATATTGATACATAACAGTAAAATAAAGGTAAGATGGTAGGACAAAAGAAGGTAGATGTTCTGGAGACAGAAAGTGGGATCAGGGACAGAAGAACAAGGTTACAGGGACAGTGAAGTGTTAACAATTAAGGGATGTTATGCACTGTCACCTAAAATGAATCTAGATGTTTTATATGGAGCCTCCTCTTGGCAGAGCTGGCTGTACTGAAGCCTGTGGTGAGGAGTGGGTCGTGCCCTTACACTGCTCCAGGATTGGGAGTGTCAAACACTGTGGGAAAGAAGGGTGCATGGGTGCAAATACACAGCAATGTTGATTTATTAGGTGGAAGGATGAGTGGTGAGATAGTGTGGGCTGCAGCTGGGCAGTCATGAGAACTTTCCTATGGAACAAGTTTTGAAAGGCCAAGGGATAGAGAATTAACGTCATGTTTTTTACGGCATTATAGCTAATGGTTACACCAAATTCCTTGGTCAGTTTATAAACGTTTCCTCCTGTGTTTTAGTGAACAAAAGCTTAAATTTTGTTTTGTTTAATTAGGTACTGATAATGGGATACATCAATTGCATATTTTTATTTTTAAAAAATTCACCCAAATAATTACTAATTAAGTGTTAAATTTGTGCAAATTATATTTTCAAAATTGATTTAGTTTATATTCTTGGCACTATTTCAGAATAATTCAAAATACCTTACCAATAGGTTTTGGTGATTTACCCTTGGTTTCCTTTTGCTACTTTATATATTCTGATAAACCAGGTAATCCATTTAAGTTAATTGTTAAAAAAATTGGATTTTGAATACAAGTAGCAATAAATTCTCTGATTTCATGCCATTTTCCCTTAGTCCAAATCCTAAAGATAAAATAGAATCTGTATTACAGATATGTTCAGCAAAATGGGATTTGCATTTCAGTCCACAACTGTGTGATACTGTTCTAGTCATGTGTAATTAATTCTACTCACTTATTAAACTTGATTAATATTTTTAAAATAAGGAAAGCCAGAAATTGATTAAATACTGTTACTTTGCTTATCTATTTAAGCACATTATTTTTCTAGTATAGCTAGTGATTAATTCCTTGGTAATCTATTTTTCATACTTTAGAAATCTTCACTGGAATACAACATGCAGTTAAAGATTAAGCTCATGGTCTAAGTCTAGGAGAATTTGATATGTAACCCTTGATGCAAACCAGAGGCAGATTTCTACCAGACTGGCACAAAACACCTTTGCATGTCTCAAAAGCTAACCAAAGTCTTAGGCTACTTGTTATGCTGTACTTTACTGTTAGAATTTTTATTTGTTTCCATGTTATATTGACAGGTTGCTTCAGAGATGGGCAACATTATGAAGAAGGATCAGTAATTAAAGAAAACTGCAACTCCTGGTAATTAATTTAACTGACACTGGTACTCCTAGAATTCAATTAAACTGTGCTCCATTTTTCTCTCAAATAAAAAAATGAAACAAAACATATATTTAAACACATGCAGACAGAACTGTAAAATACATCACACAACTGTAAATTTTTGTAAGCATAATGCACTAGAAAGTGCTCATGATGTTTTGCTATTGAGGCTTCATTGTACTTCAGGCCTACATTAAGCATATTTAATTTCAAACATTTGATACTCTGCAGGCAAGTAATGTGGGTCATAAGTTTTTGGCTTAATACTGTGCATAAGAACAGGCTTCTTTAAAAGAATCAGCTTGCAGATAACATTCAAATACAGCGAGCTGCTGTCTAAATTGCCTTATTTTATGGAATTTCAAAGGATATGGAGTTACATCATTTACTGATGACCTGAAGCAGAGGAAAGGGCTCATGAGTGATAGCTACTGCATGTTTTATGATTTATTTTCACCATGAATCAAATAGCTGTATGGCTCACATTAATCAAGAAACTGTGTTCTATAACTTAACAATGTGCAACTCTTGTTCTTAATTTTGGAATGCACCCTTCAGAAGAACAGACTCCCTGATTTTTATGTTTTTGCAGCACGTGCTCAGCACAGCAATGGAAATGTTCCCAGCGTGCATGCCTTGTTCGTCCTGAGTTAATTGAACACATCAACCAAGGAGACTACGGGTGAGAAAGTCTTGCAGTACATGCTCTTGGTACTCCTAGTTGGTATCCCTTACTCCTAAGAATGATCAATACTTAAAGAATGGGGAAGAGGTTGGAAGGGAGACAAAATGTATATAAATGTGGAATGTAACAGGGAAACATAAAATAGTTAAAAATTAAAATTCATACATAAACAGAGGTATAGAGCCGTCTTCAGTTGTTAAGAAAGATCAGTGTGGGTGAGGAGGGTGGATGAAACAGCAACCAGGCAAAGCTGGTTTGGTCAGGCTATACATTTTCTCTCTGTTGCTTCCTTACTGGAACCAACCATGTATTCAGTTCCCCTGAGCAGAAAACTGCCTTAATGAAACAGCATCTGTCCTGATGGTCTCCCAAGTAAGAAGTCAATCAAGACAATGTCACTGAAGCAACGGACATTCACACAGCCTCATCTATGGCTTAGCCAAAAGAGAGGTTGAGTCACTTCACCAGCAACATAAAGGGATCGTCATTGTACACTGGTAGTACCTTCTTGCTGCTCTCCTGTATGTCAGGAAAGTGGGCAGATTCTCTACTTATACAGAGCAGACTCAGTTGTGGGAAGCAACACCTGCTCTGCCCAAGGCCCTGAGAGGGGAGCCAGGCTGTGTGAGCCCTGCTTGGAATCTCTGCACTACTCTTGATCAGATCTCTATCTAACTGGATAACATTTTCTGGACACTTCTGGAAAAGTGTTCATACAAAGAGCTTTATTGTCAAGCAACAGAAAAAGTGAAGTTATCCTGAGATGTAGCTTTTAAATAGCAGTGCAGTTTCCTTCCTCATGTAAGAATTTTTATTTCTGAGCTAGATGAGAGTGCTGGATTTCAGTGTATCCAAGGTATTTTCTTAGAAGACCCAAAGTAGAGAAAGTCATATTCATTGACATTAATAATCTGAAATCATTCCCATTTCCTCATGTGAGTACATTTTACCAATATGTTAGGATATAATTTGATCACATTTATGTATTTCTAGGAAAAAAACAGTTGTAAACTTCTGTGTCTAAATGAATTTTTAATCATTCAAAGAATACAAGTATTGAAAAATTAGCACAGTCAGGCTTCTAGAAAGATCTAATGCTGAACCCAATTAATGTTCACTTCCAAGAAGCCATGGTAGATTGGCTTGCCATCCAATGTTACAAAATACACAAGGCACTGTGGTTTAAAACCCATGAGAGAAGGGACATTTAGGAACACAGAAGTTGTTGGGGACTCTTGGAAAGAAGAGAGTCTTTCCATCAAGTTGTGCATCTTGAATCAGGTGTACACTATCTAGGAGGCATGAGCTCTGTGTTTTCAGGGCAAATGCTAAAGGATTACATGATCTTACAAGCATAAAGAGAGTAACATAATTAGAATGAAAGAAAACATATACCAAGAAGTAGAAAAAGTTAAAAGAAACAAGCCATGAAAAAAACAAACAAAAGCAAAATTATTTCCAAGGAACAAAAGGGAGAAATCCTTGCTTTAAAAAACAAACAAAAACACAAAACAAAGACATTTTTTATTCTTCTGTTACTCATGAGGCTTGAATTGTTTTTATACTGTATCTTTCAACATTTATTAAATACTTGGAAAAATAGCCCACATATAAATGTGTACTGTTTGCAGTATTTTCTACACCTTGGTGTTTTACACTGAGACTTTATTCTGCATAATGTACTTAAGTGCTTAGGGCTCCCCGTGTTATTTTTCAAGGCAACCGACTAACACTAATAAAACATGAGAACTGATCTGCGCATTCAGATCATTTCTGTCTTGCAGGCATTTGTCATGAGCTTGAGGCTCTCTGGCACCTGCTTCCCCCTCACCAAGTCAGATGTCAGGCACTTGTGAAAGGATTTCCAATGATAGGGAAGATTCAGACCAGTGGATGGTTGGATTTCTGGCCTCCGTATTAATATGCAATTTAATGAACTAAAAGGAGACTGAAAATTATCTCCTTTAACTGCACTGTGGAACAAACCACTGCAGAGTTGGGCTCTGTACAGCCACAAGCTTTTCACTGTTCCTGGAACTGGGGGCACTTAGTGAGGCTCCTGCTGACCTCCTGTGGCTTGCACTTGGGTCTTCAGGCCTCAGGAATCTGGGCAGAGGCTGATCTGCATACCATGGGTCAGGTAGAGCTGGGAGCTGCTGGGGTCTTCAGGTCGGGCCGCGGGTAACACGGAGGTGTGTGCCTAGCAAGGGGTCTTGGGCCTAAGTGTGGCACTGTACCTCAAGATCTTTTTCTTTGTTTGGGGCCAAGCAAATTCCTATGAGTGTCAGCCTACCTTTAGAGACAGGGGAGATAGGGGTTCAATTTGTGGATAGAGATGCCAATAATTTGTGGCCATTTTTAATTGATCACATTTCTTAACATGATTTTTCTTGTAAACTCAAAATGTAGTTCATGAATAAGTTGGCTTTAAGTTCCATGGGGTTTTCCAGCCAGGCTTACCCCAGGCTTCCGGGTATATCAGGGTCTACCCTTGGTCTCTGGCACCTGCTTCCCCCTCACCAACCAGAAAAATTGCAGTTATTTTTATTCTCTGCTCCTTTTTGCTTAGTTGCTATGCCCAGCCCAGAGTGTCTTCCAGATTGTTGCTTCCTCCTTGTCTGGTTCTGTCCTAGCACACGCCCTTCGCTAGTCTAGTTTGAAATGACCCCGTGTGTTTCTCTGCTCTGATACACGTGGTTGCCATTCTAAGACTCACAAAGCTATCTGGCCCAAATGCTTGCTTTTCTTTTCTCATTATTCTTACACTTTTGCCAGCATCTATGTTCCTGTTGCCTCCCAATTTTCACATGCCACTTGGCTGCTGTCTGCTACTTGTGTCTAATTCTAGGCCTGTGCGCTTTATTCTCATTGCCTTTCTGCGTAATAAATGCATCGCTTTCACTTTTGGTTGCCAAATTCATTCTTTTGCCTTCAGACTAAGCATCACATTTATTTTTTTTTTTTGTAAAAGTATGCTAATTCTTCAAGGCAGAGTTATGCTTGAGCTCTCTACTCTGATCATATTTTGACCTCTTACTGATGAAGGCTGCACTGCACTCATTCACCTCTGAAGTCTTTGTTAGACACAGACACCTCAGGGTAGAGAAATGTATTTGCTCCCATGTTCCAGTGTTCATCAGAGATGACGGGAGATAAGAAAGCTCCATGAACACTATATTGGATTACAAACAAGCACTGAAGCTAGCGCATGGGGGATGGTGTCAGATGGCTGTGGCTTCTGCACTTTCTGGACATAAATCTCAGTAAAACATCTGACTTCGGTGTCTGTGGTGTGTGACACAGCATGTGTTTAAGTAAAATGAAATGAATAGACTGAATGCCATGTCACCCCTCATCCCCCACCCGTTTGAACACATAGGACCCATCAGTATCACCATTTCTGGAACAGTTCTTTTTCCATGAATGTCTTCACTTTGATGCCTCAAATTGATGCAAAAAGTTTAACTTTTGTGGTTACTATTGAGTCTGAGGAAGAGGCAGAAGTTGTGCTGTGCAGGCTCAGGAAGACGGGTTTAGATGCATAAACATGATAGGTACTCTTAATAAGTTCTAATACTTTCTATTATTTCTCTTACATTCTATTTGATTAATGTGGGCATTCCTATGCCTTAAATTCAGCGCTTATTTAAGTGACCAAGGACATCTCTGCCAATGTTTGCAGACTATAAGTGTAGGGCATCAGCAATAAACTTCACTGATCATATTATTTTTCCCAAGCTGAACACTGCTCGTTTGTCAAATAATACTACAATATTATATGTTTGGAATTTTTTCCTTAAAAATTGAAATTCCTTGGATAATGGATATTGCACTTCAAAATTGCAGCTGAGAGTTGTTTAAGATTTTATGAACTTAAAGATTTTTTGACAGGAAAGTATTAACTCACCATGAATACTGAAAATTGAGTTTTATTCCTCGGCATTCATAAAAGCCTGCCACATCAGAGATAAGTTTGATGATGAACACAACAGTATGAAATTTACATCTGATTTAAGTACTGAATATATACTTCCTTCAGGCTGGGCAGAACCTAAATGAACAGTGATTATATTACTTCCCTCTTTCTCATTTTTCATCCATTAACTTATATTAAGGAAATTTTATCTTTATTTCAATATTGAATTTTGAAAATATTATGTTTGACCAAATAAGAGTACAAGCCACCTTTAGAAAAATACGCACTTTCCTAACCTAACTGCACAACTTGGCTGTAGTATTATTGACTCACTCTCAAGTACTTAACATACATTTGGTCATTTAATATAAGATAAAATATTTCAAAATTTAACTATCACTAATTTAATTTTTAAATTTTTAATTATTGTGTCTTCAGTATTTCCAAGGCATCTCTTTCCACTTTTTGACTTATTCAAATCTGAAACTTTTATTTTTGTCAATCAAAAACATATTAGCAGCATTAATATGAAAATAGATTTCTGCATATTCATCATTCCTTGTAGAGTGCACTGAGGAGCATGCAGTGTACTCTGTGCGTCAGTGTTATTACCTCCCAGTCCCAGCACAGTGGGCGGAGATCCCATGTTCTTAGTTTCTGTCTACACTGGCATTGCCGTAGGGCTTTCATCTGAGTTATTAAAAATGGAATAAGTGTAGGAAAATGCCTCACATGGTTGATTGCTGGAATAAGCAAAAACACGTCATTTATAGAAAGACTGTCCAGCCTGCAAGGACCATTCCTATACTGCGAGATCCGCCATCACATAACAGAAGGAGGCATGTACAAGAACGTGCGCTTGTGAGCACGCTGCGCATAACCCCTCTCTGTCCCTCTCTCGTGCGAGGCAGGTGGACTGCTCAGAATTACACGCAGTTCTGGGGCATGACTCTGGAGGACGGCTTCACGCTCCGCCTGGGCACCTCGCCCCCGAGCGCCGCGCTCCTGGGCATGAACGAAGTGACGGTAGGTCCTCCTGCTGAGCGCGTGTGTCTGTGAGTGGGTGTGTACCGTGTGTGGAAAGAAATCTGAAAGAACCAAAATCACGAATTTTGAATTTCAGGGTCTTGAAAAATACAAAACTTAGTCATAGAAACATGAAATTCCTTTACAAAGTGATTCCTCGCAGGCCCCTCACTGGTTTCATGCAGAGTTTGAATGTTCTCTACTTTCAACTAGACAGAATGTCTTTTACAGCATGATTGAAGGCTCCTTTCTTTTGGCAATGAGTACGATGACTGGTTGCTGAATGTGCCAATATTTTGGCAAGTTGAGTCTTTATTTTTATTTTTGTAATACATTTTGTGAATTCATCAGAAGTGTTTTGATGTCAGACCGTCTGTTATCACATGCGATTGAAATAAATGCTGGCAATTGAGCACGTGCATGCCATGATGCTTAAGAAAAAGGTCGTTCTTAAAATTCCTCAACATTCCCATTCAGAGAGTGCCTTCAGTTTTGTCTGGTGACATGGTGGACTGCTGTGAAATGACTTCAAGCTTCCTAAGGCTCTTACAGTTGGTTCTATTATATTATTTTCCCTTTCATTTGTGAAAAGCTACTATCATCTGGTAGTAGGCATCTTGCATACAGAAGTTCCTAGCTATTTGGTAACCACAAAGCTAAACTACACAGCCATACTTTCCTACCAGATGTGCTGCTTCACAGGCAATATACGGAGTTTGGGTGGTAAAGTTGGCGACGTCCAAAGCTGGTTGCTAGTTTCACGACTCACTGGGGCTCCCTGGCTCCAGAGGGCAGGCTCTCTAGCCTGCAACGCAGACAAAATCCCTCAGCTCATCAGGACGCAAGGGCGCTGCTTGCTGCTGGAGAGTGGTGAACCTATTAGTGTTTCATTGAGACATTACCCAAGTTCAGCTTTCCAAAAATGTGAGCACTCAGGTTAACATGTCAACTCAAATTCTAGTAGAAGGGCCTGCTAGCTCATAATGAGCAGCAGAGATTATAACTGACATTATTGAGTCGTTGGGTGTCAAGCAATAAACATTTTCATAGAGAAGGATCTCACTGAAATCCCATAGCATCTTGGTGTACTGCATCCCATCATTACCTAGATTTTATTGTGTTTTATACCTCAGTACTGAAATTGAAGTCAGGACCTTGAGCTTGTCAGGCAGGCACTCTGCTGGTGAGCTACAGCCCCAGTCTCATTACCTGTTTACCTGGATTTTAAAGGAAAGTAAATTAAGATTGCAAGAGATTAAGTCACATTGAGATTCAAAGAGGCTATGAGCTAGCATAGATTTCATTAAGCTGCAGACCTAGTGCACCTCTAAAGTTTGTATTCCAAAAGTTTTGAGAATTTCTGTGGAGTCTGCTGGACTCACCTGATACAGATGCAAAGTCACAAGAAGTTGATCTTTTAACCAGAGCTAATTTTCCGAAATGATCAGTTTAGAGATTTGGGGGGGGGGTGTGTTTCCTACAATCAGTAATATAAAATCTTCCTAGATGAGACTCTGATTCATAGTTTTTGGTAAGCTAACTGCATGATTCAAAGAATCCTTTCTTTCCCTGCATTTTTCTTTTAGTCCACTGCTGGGAAGAGATGGGGAGGAGAAGCACTGTTTAAGAAAATACTTGAGCTGTGTAAGGACTGGTTTTTCTCTTTCTTTTTCTGAGAGGCATAGTGAGCTAAACATTTATTTTTGGAGGTTTACACAAGTTCCTCAGGATTACTTTTAACAGACTTTTTTTAAACTTTAATTTTTCAGCTTAACATGACTTAGACAAGGGCTAGAAAGATAACTCAGCAGAATAAGTGCCTGCCTGGCAAGTGCAGGGTCCTTAGTTCTATCCCGGGTACTGCAAAAACAACAAAAAAACCAAAGATGACTCACATAAAGTAAGGCACATGGCTTTCCCACGTTGGTACTCACTCTAGCTCTCCACAGAAAATCTAATTCTAAGTCACTTCATGGTTCCTGGAGATTTGTTTTCATAAAAGCATCTGGCACAATATTTAAATGGAATTTCCTAAAGATTAGTAAGTTACCATTATTAAGATAAGCTAAATTTAAATTACTGGTAAAAGTCGATGGAACACATTTGCCAAATAATTTTAAGAAAGCAACAGGAAAAATGCAGCAGAACCGTGAGCTCCACGCCCCTGGTGCCAGGCAGGGAGCCAGGCCCTTCATTCTGATTGTCAGAGCTGCTTTAAGAGCTGTGCCAAGAAAAGAGAATTGGAACGATGATGACAGGCACTTCTAGAGGAGCTGCAGGGCTGGTGTGAGCGGCGGTGACCGGCCAACCAAGGAGAAGACCACACGGCTCTCGCAGGAACTAGTCCCTGCCTCCATGGATAGGGAAGGTGGTTTTCCTTTCTTTTCCCACTTACAAGATCTCAGCAAAGGATGGACAGAAAGTGCAGTGGGGGTCGGCTGTGGCTAGCGCGGTGTGACCCGCAGTGTGCTCCCAGCTCTGAGGCACCCCGCGCCCCTTCTCTTCCTTTTCCAGTTTGGATGAGAATTAAGGAACTCTGGGTACAAAAAAAATGAGTGATGACTCCTCCCTGATTCTTGGAAAGTGCTCTGCTTAGCGGGTCGGTTTCCTGGCTGCTTGGCTTCGCTTAGGTCGCTATGGTCGTCATGTGCCTGCTGAGCTGGTTAGAGAGCTCCCAGCAGGTGCTGTGTGAAGATGTCTGTGACCACACCGATGTGAAGATGCTCTTTAACTTAGACGACTTAGTTCAATCCAAGCACATGCTGAAGGAGCCTGATAACCACCAGGAACATCTTGTGGGCAGAAGGGACCTGGGGGAGGCCTTTTGTGGGTGCTGAGTCAAGGTGAAGATGCTCAAAAGGAAGCGTGTGGGGCAGCAGGCATGGTGAGAGGAAGAAAGAAGGCTGAGAATATTTTGCAGTTCCCTGGTGAAAAACTGAGAGGAGGGCCCCAGCTGGAGAGCCTTGCCCCGTGGGCAGAAGGCCTGGCAGGCAGGTGGGTGGCAGGTCCCCTGTAGGTCATGTAGGCAAGCGGCACCTGGGCAGGCTGTGCTGTGCCATGTCACGGGTGCAGCCAGGGCAGCAGGACTCTACCTCTGTCCCAACACCCAGCTAGGTCCAGCTGGCAGAGCCCGATGTCTTCTCAGTGGAAAAAGGTCTTGAAGCCACAGATCAGATTTTCCTTCTGGATACCCACAAATCCAGGAGTATACTGAACACAGTGAGAAGTTTTATTCTATTAGCTTTATTTCTCCAGTGCTTCCACGTTTATAAGATTAGAGAACTTTTGTATTTGTTTATAATGATTGGTGATATCCCACAGGACCTAGACTTTAAGCAATACTGACTTCAGCTAAACTATTGAAATGGAGTTGAAGGAGGAAGTCTATTTTGAGGAAAAGTAGAATTCCTTCAGTGTCTTCAGTGTCTCAAAATGTAAGTAAGCAATTTTTATGATTGTGTTAACGCTCTCCTCAACTGAGCTCATTTTAAAAAAATAATATAAACAATAAAAATGATACAGAATTTCAAAACAAGATAATAGGAAATTAACAAGTTGTATTTAATATTGTTATCTTCAAAGATTATCAGATAGAGGCCTCCAAGGTCGATCCAACAATACAAGCACTAACGCCCCTTCCATTGGATTAGCAGCAACTGGCTGTATAGTTATCTTAGCCATCAGCAGAGACGAGCTGAACTTGTTTGCAAGGTACACACAGAATGCAGGTGTGGTCAGAAGAGTGCTTGCCAAAGGTGTGAGGAGATGTGTGTGCCTGGTGTGGCCACTGGAGACGGTGCTCCGCTTGCCCTCATCCTCTTCTCTGCAACTCAGGGACTGTGGGAAAGCGTAATTCCCGGGCAGAAGGAACTCCATGAAATGCTGTTTGAGCCACGCTTTGTGAAGGGCTTAGAATATGCTTAGGCACCTCAAAATGTTATGTAGCATACTAAGTAGACTTTGATTCTTGTACTAACCTTGGGAGACTGGCAGAGTCCAGAAACAGGTAAATTCTGTAAGACCCTACTGTGCCAAGTCTTTGTCAGTTGGTACATTCTACTTCATACAGAAAAGTATACTCCTTCATTTGTGGGCTTTCTTGGCAGTGCTGTATTTCTGGTAAACCTGGTGGTCTTATTATTCTGCCCTCACACCAAAGCAAAGCAACAACATCCCTGCTCATTTGTGCAGACAGAAGATGGCACCAAGAAGCCTTACTGCCTCTTGGTCTGTTATCAATACTGAAAATACCTTGAACAAAAGCCACTTTTATTCAAGAAATGTGGAAATTAAGTTTATTTTTATACTTAGTTCAGAAAAAAATTATTTTTCTTGAAATGAGTGTTTTTGTTGTGGTTGATGCCCAGGGAGAATAATTAATCTAAAGTGGAACTATTTGCAAGCTACTAAGAGTAGTATAGACCACTAAGACCAGCAGAGTGGTATAGTACTTAAAATATGTAGAGATACTATATTACATAGCATCAGGTTCGTGTCAGTAAAAATCTAAAATATTTTGGTTCAAGATCATGTAACATATTTTCTCAATAACTCAGTATGAATCAATTTAGCTCATACAGCTAACAAAGAAAATTGTCAAGATTTTTCTATGATTTGTTGAAGGTTAAAGTAAAATATCATTTTATATACTTCAATAACTTTGGAAGCCATCACTTTGAGGAAAGAAATGAAAACTTTATTTAATTATGGCAGTTGCCTGACTGGATTTATTTCTTTAGTCATTGGTTTTAACAAGAGGAATTGCTTTTTTTTTTTTTTTTTTTTTTTTTTTTTTCAGTAGCAAATACTGAGGTAGGACAAATGGCTTTGGAAAAAGTCAAAGGAAACACCTCCACACTTAGGTTTTAATCACTCACAAGCTATTGAAAGTTCATCTGCTAAGAAAACCCTGTCTGACTGTCTACATTTAATCTTATTGCAGTTAACAGGTCACCAGTGTGAACAGGAAGGCTGTAGAAGCCAGACACTGAATATAAAATGAAAAGCAAAGGTAGGCAGCTGTGACTCCAGGTAACAATGAATAGAGATGATGACTTGTAGGTGACATCTGTCCTAAGATTGATGTTGGGCTCCTGTAGGCACATGTGCATGCACGCCCACACACATACGCATGCATGCACTCATGGCCTTAGGCTTCCAGAGCCCTGGATGGGTAGAGGGTGTGGGAAGGTGTGGCAGGCCAGGTGGCCCTCAGCTCAGCTCAGCTCAGCTCAGCTCAGCTCAGCTCAGCTCAGCTCAGCTCAGCTCAGCTCAGGGGCCTCCAACCCTCAGGAGGCAACCTGAGAAGCTGGCCACCTGCACACCCCAAGTTAAGGGTTTTAACACCCTAGAGCCCCCAAGCAGGTCTGCTGTCTCCTAACATTATTTTAAAACTAATGTTCCCCAGAACTACATGATTAAACTTGTTTAAATTACCTATTGAAGGGCCGGCCAAATAGCTCAGACTATTAAAGCGCCTGCAAGCAGGCATGGGGACCTGGGGTTCGATCTTCAGCGTTGTGTGCCGGCCCCACCCCCGGGGTGCACTGAGAGGGCGATTGAGAGTGGGCGTGGTGGCGCTCCTGTAGTCCCAGCTCTTAGGAGGCTGTAAACAGGAGGGTCACTGCGAGTCCAATATAGTAGCGAGACCCTGAACACCCTGTAGACCCTTCCCTAAAATACAAAATAAACAAAACAAAACAAATAAAACAAAAACCCAAAACAAAACAAAAAAACCTCTTGAAACTCCTTAGAACTAATACTCTAAGAAATTCCTTTGGGAGACATCATGGCACTCCACTGCATGCTCAGCGTCTTCACTCTTAGACCTCTGAAATTAGGGTGTTGTCTTCCATGTGAGGATGACTTGGGTCTAAGGAGATATGGCATTGTGCTGGCAGCTGTAATGATGCCGGTGTGCGCTGTCTCAGTGGCAGTTAGGCTCAGCTGATGGGGACATGACCCACGACTGTCTGTGATGAGGCTACGACAGGAATGAGCCGCTGAACAGAGCGCCTGGGTGGCTGTTCCCATGAGGAATCTGCTCTGCGGTGTTGCACCCTCGCTCACTCTGCCCTGGTGTTGCCCACTGCTCAGAGCTTTCTGTCCAAGAGCATGAAATGGGCCATGAAGATTGGTTCACATGGGTCCCCAAACTCCTGAACCCAGAAAAAGACAAAAGAGCAAGACAAAGGAGCTGAAGTCAAGTGCCAATTGCCTTAAATTTCTCAGAAGTGCCAAGCAACACCTTGGCCTATAGCACAGAAGCTTGACAGTGGCAAGAGAAGTCCAGGAAATGGAGAAAGGCAGTTGCTTTTCTTAGCCTGCATGGATTGAGATAGAAATTTTGTCCCTACAATGAAAGGGGAGACTGGAGAACAACAGTGCCATGCTGCCGCCCCTTAGTGCTGATGTGGACAAGGTCACCAAGGCCCCTCTGCCATTTGGAGCCAGAGAGGCAGCAATGGATGTGGCCACAAATGTGAAGGAATGAGGGTAACTACTGTTGGACACTAGACGTTCGCAGAAGCACTGGCTACCAGAAAATTACCCCTTTACTCCCAAATGTCAGATTTTGGGAGTCACTGCCGCTGACCTCAGGCTGTGAAGATCAAACACACTTTTATGTCATACACAAGTCTCTTGATTATCCCAACTGAGGCGGGGAGAGGGAAATTGCACCTGGACAGAGAGGAGCAGTCCACGTGGTGGACACTGTATGGGCTGAGGGGTGAGTAAGCATGCGCAGCAGTTATACAGAGGTTCCCAGAACATTAACCACAGGTCTCAGACTGTTCTGTGAGCACAGTCCCAATAGCCAGAGATTGTAATTCAATTAAACTCATGAATTATGTGAAGTTCTCCAGTGCTTATGACTGCATTTAATTGACATTTGTCCAGACTATCTTTAACTGTTAATTCAAAAAAAAAAGAATGTTAAAATTTAGTCTCAAATCTGGCAGGTGCTAAGTTTGGAAAGGTATGAGTAACATGTTTTCTTTTTTAACTTATTATTAACTTTATTGAAAATCAACAATAATAGCAAATTAAAAGTTATGGACAAATACTGAAATGTGAAAGATATAAGATATAGACAGTGAATTTTAGAAATGAATTTTCTGAAATGAATATACAACATGAGATTAATAATAATTTGCACATTGTAAAAAATTATTTACAAATTTAAATGAATATAACAATAAAAAGGATTTTAAATGGCCACAAGGAAGAGTGTGAATCTTGCTTAAATATAAATTTGCTTCTTGTTGAGCTTGTTAAGGACACTAATTCTAGAATTCCCGTGAGTCTTAGCTGGTCTTCTTGGTTCTTCTGCATTATTAGTGTTTTTGGCAAAAAAATTAAGTCAAAATTTAAAAATATGTTGATTAGTGAAGTCAGATTTCTTTACTAATTCTTAAAAAAGTTCTTATTTTTCTGATAATTTAAACTTTATAACTAACTTTTTTTTCTTTAAAGAATATATAATAATTATGGAATATAAAATTTTCTCTGCATTTTCAGATTAGATGATCTGATATAAAATTGTCTAATAAAATCACAAGGTAATATGGGTATAGTGGGCTTCAAGCTCTAGAGACTCATTTTTAGGAAAAGTAATTAAATAAGTGGTAAAAGTATAAAAACATAATGGATAGTTCACATAGTTTAGTGAAATGGTAAACATGTTTTCAATAAAAATGTCACTTTGTTTCTTCATTGCTTTACCTTGTGAAAAAAAGTTACTAACTAATTTTGTTATTTTTATTTTATTTTATGCAGGGTCTCACTATTGTAGTTCAGACTTGTAGGGATCCTCCTGTCTCAGCCTCCCCAGTGCTGGGATTATAGGCGTGTACCCGGATGCCTGGTTTTGGGGCTGGCATGACATGTGGTACTAAAGATTAAACTTGGGACCTTGTGCTTCCCAGGCGGGCGCTTGTGCACCAAGCTATCTCCCTAGCCCAACATTCACTTTATTTTAGTTCAAAATCATCATTTCTTTTTTGGTACCAGGAATTGAACTCAGGATTTTGGGCTTGACAGGCAGGTGCTGTGCCAATGAGCCGTATCCTCAGCCCCATTCAATTTATTTTATTTTTTTTTTGGCAGAACTAGGGATTAAACTCAGGCCCTTGTGCTTGCCAGGAAAGTGCTTATTCTACTGAGCCATCTCTCCCAACCCATAATTTATTTTAAAGAATAAATCATAAAAGCAAAATGTACTTGTTGGTCCAGTAACTCCCCTTAGCATGCCAAAGTGAAAGGCGTTCTGAAAAGAGGAAATCTACCTGACGCATGCCCGATTGTCCTCAGGTCTGGCACCTCGCCACGCGGAGCACTCTAGTAGGCTCAGTGTGGAAACCCAGCTCAACCCTGCAGAAATGTGTTTGAAATCATAGTGATACCTTCCTTGTGTGAATAGAACAGAAAGGTTATGGCCCGTCTGTGCTGTTAAACTGGAATTTTAAAATGACAAAATATCAGTGGGTTGTACCTGTTTTTCTGGAAAACTGAGGCACTATGACAAAGGGCTAAAGGTACAGTGGTGAGCCAATAATAAAACAATTTGTTCTAATAGTGTTTATGTACAGGGTATCATGTCTGCATCTTGTACATCGAGTAACCACTAAGACTACAATACACAACATATTTATTATTGAAACTGTCCTACTAACCAGTTTTGAAATTGTCTCATTATTATTTATTTCTCAATAAAATTATTTTAAAAAGACAACATTGGAAGGTAAGAGTAGCATACAAGATGTGTATTTCTGGCCCACTTAAAAGACATTTTTGGAGACTGAGTCTGTATCGCTGAGCCTGTCCTACTCCAAGCGATGAACATACTCAACTCCAACTCCTGGCTTCTTCGGCGTGCCCTGCTGACAGCATTAGGGTCTCCAGTGGCTTGGCCGGCAGCTGCTCCTTTGCTATCCCACAGGGCCACCCCTGCTGGTGCTCCTGCTCTTGTGTTACTGAGCTAAGCAGGGCTGTCAGTGGCAGGCTTGGGTTTCATGATCTCCTTCTTAGTTTTCTAAATCAAAATGAAACACTCCTATTAATGTTTAACTTTATGAATTATTTCTGATTGGTACCTTTTCAAGTGGACACATAAATTCTCAATTGCTTCGCATTAGACCTTGAGGCTATTTTGTAACTAGCAAATCAGCATCTTCTACCCCTAAAGCACAGCCAGAAGACTTGTAAGTAGGTAAAATTTTTATCTCTTAGGGACACTAGTTTTGCTATGAGATCCTGCAGCCATATTGCAATAAAATAGGAAAATAGTAGAAGTCAAGCCAGCACTTCAGCATTCCAAAACCAGTTCTAATTCCAGCAGTAAATCTTACTTATCTGAGAGTCCTTAGCTTGTCTTCCAGATTTTAGAAGTGAGTTATGTCCTTCATAAAGAAAGAGGCAATAATGTTTTCCTGGTTGTACTACACATGGCTATTGAGAATGCAGGAAAAATGGAGCAGTAAAATACCTACAAGACTCACATGTAAATAAATGATGACAATTAATCAATAAACACTTATTTGGTTTAACTCCTGATTAATTAGATGGGAACAGCATTGCTCTTTAGTGAAGTTTGAAAAACAATAGACATTGCTACTAATATTTTGAAATGCAGAAGAAATATAATATTTAATTTACCTTTTGAAAAGACAGCAGCCAATGTTGACTTTGCAGGATTTAGGCATGGCCTTTTGTGACACCACGTTACTATACCTTTAGTATTATGCATCTTTAAGAATCTTGTATCAACCAATTCACCTTAGTTCCGTCTCCTAAGAATCAGTCTGAGTTGACGTTCAGGGGCTTTCAGGATGTTCAAAGGCAGCTGCTACAAATGCACCGCTGAGGAACTACCACGTGCACTCTCCAAACAGGAGGGAAGGGGAAGTAAACATGCCTTACGTGGCCAGGTGCAAGCATCATGTGATGTTTCATGTGAACGAGCAAACTCTCATTCAAGATGGCAGAAACTAACTTGAATTATTGCACTGTGAGGTAAATAACAACAATATTTCAATGTGCTGTTCATTGTGATTTTGTATTATGTTATGATTCCTCATGTTGCACTGTCATTTCTAAGTAGTGAGTGAGGTGGAAATCATATAGCTGTGCTCTATTCAGGAACTTTAATGTACAAAATCATAGACATTAACATGGACAAGGACATCTTCTCAGGATCAAAGTTGGGAGCATTTGAGAAAATCTGATATTCCTGTCTTTCTTCTAGGCTTCTTTACCTGCCCCGTCTGATCTTCCAGAGTTTTTTGTGGCTTCTTACAAGTGGCCAGGATGGACCCATGGCCCCCTGGATCAAAAAAACTGTGCTGCCTCGTGGGCATTTTCCACTGCAAGTAAGAGACACCATTTCTGTTGCTTCCTTATGAATTCATCCTTGGCTTTAGAGCCTGGGAAAACAATTATAAGTTTTCAAGATTATAACATTTAATAAATTAAGATAACATTTAGCTAGAGAAAGCAACCTGAAGACTATAATTTTTAGTCTAAAGCTGGTCACTAATCTCTAATTTTAAATAAGAGCAACAAATTAATGCTGGCAAAGTTGGTGAATCTATGAGAGCTAGGGGCAGCTTGAATGTTTGGGCCAGTGAGATAGCGGTGGTCTCAAGTGCCTGCTTAGGCAAGCTTAGCCAAAGCGTAGGGACCACAGTTCAGTGCCTGGCACCACTTGCTGTGCCAGCCCTGCCCCAAGTTGGGCTAAGCAGGCCACAAAAGGGAAGCATGAGTGAGTAACATTCCTTTTCAATCATAATATCTGCAATTCTAAGAAGCACAAACTTTTATATTTTTCCTTCTATAGGATTTAAAAAATATACTTAGATATTAAACTATTTTGAACTAAAGTAAAATATTAGCAGAAATAGTGAATTAAATTGGTTGTATAACTTATTTTGTTTATTTGCTTTGTGGTACTGAGGATTGAACTCAGGACCTTGTGCTTGCCAAGCAAGCACTTATCCTACTGAACTATCTCCCTGGCCCAAAAAGTTGACAATTTTTTTTTTTCTTGGCTTCCATTAAGGGTGGGTTTGGTAAGGCATGGGGAACTGGAGTTAACCATATTTTAAGTAAAAATAAATAAATGTATAGATTTTTACTTCAAAGTGATATAATAAATCTTTTAATAAGATTATCTTCCAACTTGTTAATCCAAAAATGTAAAACTTGTTTCTTTCGTACTAATTTTATAAAAATTCACAAGCCTAGAAAATAAATTACTCAAGCTAACCCTAAGATTGATCTTAGGGTTAGATCTTCAAAATCATTCTCAAAGGAGTACTGGGTGTACTTCAGCAATTAGATAGAGCCTAACACACCAGAGACTGGCTGCTTTCCGAGACTCATCAGACCATCATCTGAGGCTTGTACATAAGGTCCTGGCTGCTTCATGAAGCTCATAGCAGGGAGCTCTGAGAGACACACCTGCTCTTGAGAGGAGTTCACTGATCCTTCTGTCTACAAATCGTCACCTCCTAGCGTCAGCCTTCAGAACCGCCTGCGCTCACCTCAGACTTGGTTTCGGCCATTACTATGGCACTATTCTGCCACGCACCTGCTCTGCACTCTGCTGCTTGCCCTTTCTGAGTCAGGGATTCACATTTCTAGCCTGCTTCATTCACAGCTGTGGGGAGAGAGTTCACTAGATTAGTTATTCTCCACTTTATATGCATATGGCTAGTGAGTTATACTGGCTATGTCTTGCAGAACACCGCTTTTACTTAGCAGAGCACTTCTGAAGACTTTTGAGGGTCCCTGTGAGGGGTGGAACTGGAGCACCTTCCCAGACTCCACTTGTTGTGCTTACAGGTCCCGCTGCAATAGGCTGCCTCTGGATTACTCCTTTTACCTCACTTACAACAGCACTGGAAACATTGTTCTTAGCTCTCTGTGTTTTCAGAGAATATAGTAAGGTGTCTTGTGTATTTACTATGGTAAATGGATCTATTTTGTTTGTGTTCTAAGACTTTTAGAGATCTAGAAAATTGTGGAAGTAGTTAAAAAGTTTTAAGAGAAAAGAAAAACGTACAAATGGAATAAAGACACATGCACACACACAGTTATATAACAAAATAAAATTCTCACTTTTGGTCGGAAGCCGAGGAGATGGAGACATTCGCAGGGTGGGAGTGGCATGGTCACAATGTCACTTTTATTCAGAATAAAATAAACATAAAATGCCAGCATGTCTCGGAGGTAGAGCCCAGGATGAGTTGTCGAAGACAGTGGAAAACAGGCAGTTGTGTTGAGTCATTCTTAAAGCTTCTGACCTTTTGGAAATATTTCAAGAGAATCTGAACTGAGCTTTCACTGAGATCCAGAGGTGTCTACGTACCTAGGAACAGCACGCTGCACAGCACTCGAGGTGAAGCATGCAGCCTTGGCTGGCATCCAGAGTCATGAGGCTGGAAGAGACATTGGAGGTCACCTGCCTTGCGGATCCTCTGAGCTCATGCAGGAGCACGTAGGGGGAAGGCTTCCATTAGGCCAGGCAGGCGAGGGCTATCCTGAGTGCTGGCCACCCAACTCCTTGCTACTGTTTCCTGCTACTTTCCAAAAACACTTTCTCAAAGAAAGAAGCTGCAGTAGTATTAACAAAAAATTATACTTAATTCTAAGTCCTCAAACCAAATATGAAAATATCAAGAAATTGCTACTTTCACTTATGAAACAATGAATCATTCTCTTGAGAATGTCACGGGTGGCAATAGAAGGCCATTTGTCACTGGTGCACAGACATTTTTAATGGGGAAAAGTGTGTCACTTGCCGGGTTTCTTAATGAAGAAGGGAAGGATGAGGAGCGAACCGAACGTATCTGCGAAGTCGCTGAGCTACTGGAGTGTGAATGCAGGGGGGAGGGGCACAGCGGGACACCGCGGAGCCGGCCACATAAATAATAGATGACAGTTGGGTCTCTTTGTAAATTTTATAGTTTTGGAAACTACAAGGCAATGTAAATTACCAGTGCCATGGGATATGTAATTCGAGTGTTAACCATTATTCTACCTGGCACAGGTGTGGCTGCTGACCGAATAGCGATTCAGTCTGGGGGGCGATTCACAGCCAACCTCTCCCCGCAGAACCTGATCTCTTGCTGCGCCAGACGCCGTCATGGATGCAGCGGTGGGAGCGTCGATAGGGCTTGGTGGTTCCTGAGAAAACGTGGGTAAATAGCTGCTCAGCGTGTGTCTCTGAGATTTCAGTTAAAGCAAATCAAAATTATGTTAAACTTTTTATTTTACAAAATCTATGCTGAGGATGTAGCCTAGGATTTGCTGAGCCTATATGGGCTCTGAGCTTGATCTGTGACTCTACAAAAAAAAAAAAGAGAAGAAAAACCACCTGAAACCATATGCCGCGTCTATATAAATATAGATCTATGCCACATTTAAATATGTTGTAAAAATTACATATGCTGTATAGCTGTGGAGATTAAAGGCTGTTGGAAGCAGTTGTTGAACAATATAGATGCTTCCAGACAAATGCATGTGAATATTAATGTGAAACCCAAATCAATACTTTTCTTTTGTTCTTCTGAGTCCAAACAATGGATCTATTGTTTCTCACAGAGGGAATAAGTAACTAATGCTACTGGCACTTCTGTTATACCTCTTCTTACCCAAATTGAAGCAAAGATAATTTCAGAAAAAAATCATATTACAACTCAGAAAGCATTTTGCAGTTGCCTAAACTCCTTGTTCTCATGACCTGCCCCTGCCCCATTGGGTGGGAACTGACTCACCCATGAAATCTAACTAGCACCCTGCAGGGCTTAAGAGCGCATCTGAACCAGTACTGGTTACTCAGTGGGGTGCAGCAGCTGGTGGCCCTCGTTCTTCACCACTCTCCCTTGCTCCAGGTCTGCTATTGAGTGCTCAGGTGCTGTGACAGCAAGTCAGTCAGATAGTGTTTCATGGCTAACCATAAAAAATATATATTTAAAATTATTTATATGAGGAATACAGGCTGATAAGTTCCTGGTATAAAAGAGTTCAGTTGGCTTTTGTCTTGCACTATGAAAAAATTCAAGATTTTTAGGAGCTTAAGCATATAAACTATCATTGAGGCAAACAGCAAAATAACATAGGCTGAGGGCCTTAAGTACTAACACTTTGAGGAGGCTGTAAGGTGGGCGGCCTGATGCTGGACCAGGCCCGCTACACAAGGTGGTGGAGTGCGGGCTGGCTCCCATGCAGAGGCTCCCATGCAGTCTGCACACAGGCAGTAGTGCTTTGTGTGTGGACCCCATGTTAACACAGGTCAGTCCACGGACTCATTGTTTGAAGCAACTACAGAACATTCAGTGAAGATGTTTTTTAAGTATTGAGTCATTTTTATCAGCCTCTGTGTCAAATTTTTATATTCTGCTAGACACTAATACATTTTCCAGAAGCAGCTTTAGTGAATGCTTTCATGGGCATTTCAGCACTGAAGACGTGTTGGTCCAGTTCCATGATTTATTTCTCTTATTGTCTGTCTTTAGATTTAATGAGATTGTGTTAAGTTTGGAGCCAAATATTTAATACTTTGCTATGCCCAGTTTCAAAATCAGAAATCAAAATAATTTTTAGTCTTTTATACAGTGTAGATATCGGATAACTTGCTAACTTAATTTATGCATGACAATTATTCTACTATTTTCCGCAAAGTCTCATGAACTACAAACATATAATCTTGGAAGTTTTATTTAAAAACTGTAACTTAAGACTATCCACAAGACAAGTCGCATCCAGCAGCCCTCCTCAGGCGCCGCTCGCTGTAGCTGAGGGCCGTCTCTCTGGGACACAGACCTCGTGTTGCAGTGAGGCCCTGCTCAGGTGAAGGTTCACTTTGGTGTTTAAAAACATTTAAAAAATGAAAACTAGCCTTCTTGCTAAGCCTCGTATACTCTATCAGAACATGCCGTCTGCAGACAATCAAGTTAGTTGCCTTCTTATACGTACTTTGGCTCTTCCACACTATTATTAGCTTGAAGGAGCCTGCTCCTCTTAGTAAATACTGACACGGGCTTCGCCATGGACTGCTTTTCATCTCCGCAAAATGCTGGACTACAGAGAGAATTATGTATAAAAGTGGGGTGAAGTGAGATTTTAAAATTTATGATGGAGAAATGACAGGGCCTGGAGGAATGCGATGCCACTGAGTTGCAGGGTTGGCATTGACATTTTCAAAGCTATGCTACATGTCAGTGACTAGCACAGATTATGAAAGTTTAATTCAGTAAAGTTAAATACACCTGGGTGTAGTGGTGCAGGCTTGTAATCCTAGCACTTGGGAGGCTGAGGCAGGAGGGTCTTTGTGAGTTAGAGATTAACCTGGGCTATAACGTGAGCTTGGTTGAATATAGATAAGTTATTGTGGCATTTTGCTAAATAATATCCCTGCTTGCTCTCTTATTTCTCCTAGGCTGGTGTCTCATGCATGCTATCCATTTTCCAAGGACCAAAATGCCACCAATGGTTGTGCGATGGCCAGCAGGTCTGATGGGCGAGGCAAGCGGCATGCCACAACTCCGTGCCCCAACCACATAGAGAAGTCTAATAGGATCTACCAGTGCTCTCCCCCATACCGAGTGGCATCCAATGTAGGTCTACATGGCGGAGACCAGTGCTGGCCGCCTCTCAGACATGCGGGTGCTTGCGGGCATTAGTACTACTTAAAAGAGATTTAGAACCAAGTGAGACGAAGCCCAAAGTCAATGTTCTAACTCAGGCATCTGCTAGTCTACTCTAAGATAAATGTCATGCTGTCAGATACAGCTTTTGGTATCCTTTAAATACGCATCAGAGACCTTCAGTTTGGGAAAGATCCTTCATATTTATATTACTAACAGTGTCAAGGATTGGCTTAAATTCAAACTCCACCCGTGGAAGTGGTTTTTCATTATATTTACAGTGTGTGTGCGTGTGTTTGTGTATGTGTATGTGTGTGTGTACTGAAAGTTAAAAGCCACATCAAACTCTTTGCACTGACTTTTTGTGGTAAGAGTTGCTTTTCATCTATCTGTTGCCATACTCCTCCAAGTAATTGAATTGAAAATAGTCACAATGGAGAAAAGACTTTTTATCCTCATTTGACACATTACAGCCCAGGCACGTCACTTCATTGTTACCCCTCCTCATTTTAAACCATCTGAACTTTCAGGGCAGCAAGTTATTCCCAGAATGCAATTCAGTATTGACCCTGTTTTCCTGATCTCAGTGTTCCTGGTGTGTAAGTCCGTCCCTGTCCTCCACATGCACCGAGCCTTTCGTGTTTCTCTGCTAAGCCGTGTGCCGATCGCTCCGCCTGGCCCATGTGACTGTTCCACCACTCCTGATGGCGCAGTGTCCAGCGATGTCAAGGCCAGGGCGAAACTTCATCTTCTCTGTTAAATTTTCTTTGACTACTAGTTGGGATTAGTTTCTCCTTTTTATTCACATTATGGGATTTTATGTTTGTTTCTATAACAAAATACATTATATAATAATAGAATTAGTTGTGATATTGTCTGTCTATACCACAAAGATCTGAAGATCTTGAGCTGTGCTGGCCCCGCCTCCAGGATGTGGTGAGACAATGATTGAGACTGGGCGTGGTGAACGGAAGAATCACCGAATCTGATCTAGTAGTGAGACCCTGAACACCCTGTAGAGCCTTCCCTAAAAATACAGAAAAAACAAGATCTTGAACATGGGTGTGGGATTATATATGTTTCTGTTAATAATTTCTAGCATGTAATCTGTGTTCAGTGTGTGCAGACAACGAATGAACGAATGAATGAATGAATGAATGACATCCATACTCCTATATTGTAGGAACATTGGGTGCCAGCACAGAAATACTCATACTGAAGTTACCAAGGAAACTCAAAAAGTCACTTTGTATAGTTCTTCTAATCAAACACTGGTGGCTCCACTGATTTTCATGATTAACTTATCTTACTTTAAGTCACCATGGTTTCACTGATTTGGATAAACTTTTTATTTGTCACCAAACATGATGACCTTTCAATTTGACTTCACAATTATTATTTACTGATAAAAGTCAGTAAAAAAAATGAGCACATCTTGTCCTTAACTGCTTCACTAAAGTGATGTTTTGCCTGTGAGCGGTTTGAGGCATCAGTAGAGGAGCTTGCGAGTGGTCAGGTCACGTTCGGTCACACAGCGGCTATGCTGATTGTGCACCAGCTGACACTGTAAGGCAGACAGCAGGCGTGGTAGGCCTCTTAGCAATGATGGTATTCACTGATGCTTTTCCTTCCAGGAAACAGAGATAATGAAAGAAATAATGAAAAATGGGCCAGTTCAAGGTGAGCTTGGATGAAGTACGGCTTTGTCTTGTTCATTTTTTTTAATGGACAACATTACTCTGACTTCATATTAGAAGACCTTAATGAAAGACACTTGGCAGACCCCGGAAGAGTTCAACAGTATTAAAATCAATGCAGTGATAAGAGGTTTACTTATCTGATGTATCATTAGGTGATGTTTCATTTTAAGAAGATACACTCATTTATGAATTGGATTGTGGAATGTTAGGACACATTGATGAAAAGATGCTGAGTCTTCTGAAGGTGATTATGGACCAAGAAGAGCCAGATGTGAAATACCAAGAGATTAGTCTGCAATGAGGCTCACTCTATTCATTTGATCATATTTAAGAATGTAACAGAGTGGTTGATATTTAATCACGTTTTGTTTAAATGGATTAGATAAGGAGTTGCAAAAGTTTGGGAATAAGAGCAGAAACAAAGTATATACATTCCTTTTTCTGTTAGCTGAAGAGAAATCAAGCTGAGCACCGTGGCACATGAATTTAATTCCATCACTTGGGAGGCTGAAGCAGGAAGGTTGCCTTGAATTTTGGCCACCCTGTGTTACATGAGTTCAAGGCATACCTGGACTACATAGTGGTGAGGCCTTGTCAAGACAGAGAGAGAGAGAGGGAGGGAGGGAGGGACAGAGAAAGAGGGAGAGGGAGAAGGGGAGAGAGAAAGAGAGAGGGAAAGAGAGAGGACAGAGAGAATCAATTCAAGTAATCCAGTATGGTTTTTCTATATTACAAAAGGCTTTTGAACTTGAGAAATTTTTTAAATGTCTTATTGGGAGTAAAATAACAGCAAATAATAGAGCTTCACAGTGAGTTGCTGTACATTGATGTTATGTTTAAGATATCAACTCTTCTAATAATTCCTTTCATTTAGTATTGAATTTTATTCTGCACAAATAGCATGGGTAAGGGTAAATTCACAGAGCATATTTCCCGAATACACATTGCCTAGTAAGACTGGCTCATTGAGGCACAGAATGCAAACTCACATTATGAACTTGGAGGAGCTCTCACATATTACCCATTCATCAGAGAACAGTATTATCCAGCACAAGCCTGGAACACTGATACTGGAAAATCTATTGCCCAGTTATTTTTCCTCCTTCACAGAGACCTAATGATTATTAGTTCAATAGGTTTCAGGAACTATGGAATCTGTAGTGATCAAATTGTGATAAGTCATTTACATCCTTACCTCAATATGATCACCATAAATTCAGGAAGCATCCTGAACTTAGTTTTTAAAATCTTGGGTCCTTGCACACAATCTGGAGCAAGTGAGAAGCTTGCTTTCTCCACAGAACTGTGTGATTCGTTGACCACTGAGGGTGGGAAACGTGTGCCTGCTCTCACTGAGTGTGGCAGTGAGCACGACTATGTGACCCTTTTTGAGGAAGCAGATGCTGGAGCTCAAGCCCAAACCTGATTCTGACTGTGGCATTTGCTACTTACATGACTGCAGCAATTCACTCAGTCCTTCTGAATCTTCAAATGTTGTGCTGCCATTTCTGGGTTTGTTTCCTCTCTCTGTTTTAGTCCCCTCATCAGTTAAAGAAATTTAAATCATAATTATTTAGAATTGAGAACATGTTAGGCATACTTTGGGCTCATATACATAAATGTCACATGTTTCACATAGTTAAAAATAAACAGAAAGAATTGTTAAAGTGATAAAATAAAAATGCAAATTATTCAACTCCCATTTAGCAAAGCATCGCTGACCACTGGGCTCCTGGCAGCCTGCATGAGGCCGAGCCAGAGCGAGAGTTGAGGCCATCACCCCCTGGCTTCTGCTTGGGTCAGTGCTGTAGGATGAGCTGCCATGCCTTTCCAAGAGATGGAAAGAAGCCACAGCTTAGAGAGTGACAGGCTCACTATGGCCCAGCAGTCTGCTTTGGTGTCAGAAGCCAAAGAAGGTCACCTTCTGCTCTGCAGCTCACAGTCTTTTTCAGCACTGAAGAATATACTTTATTCATGGTGCTTAGAACAGAGGTGAATCATGCAAGTTTAAAAATTCAGTGATTATAAAGAAAGAGAAATCACTGGCTATATCTTTACATTTTATGCATGAATAAAAGAGCGGCCTGTTTTCTTCTATGGAGGCAATGTGGTTGTCAGCATCTTGTCTCTGGGTTTAACAGACAACCTTTCCATCCTAGCACAAAAGAAGTCAAAGGAATGGAACACTGAATAAGTAACACTGTACATTCTTCCACAATCTGCAGAATTAAAAATAAGCACAGGCGAGGGAAGGAGAATAAGGGCAAAGCTCTGCACAGAACGTGGTGGATGTTTTAGATCAGATAGAGGCTTAACCTACTTTGAGGCCATTTGAACAGGACAGAAAGACAGAGAACATTAAAAATGAAATGAATGGAATATTAAAGAGTTGTATTTATCTTTAAGTATGGGCTTTATTTTAGGATCTATTGAATGCTAGTGACCTCAGTTCCTGTTTTCTTTCAAGTGCATGTTGAGTCAGGATAGATAAGCATTGCCCATTGTTACCAAGGTACAGATTTCCAATTGAAAGGTCTCTGCCTATCCGTTCCAGAAGCTCAAAGTACTTACCCCGAATTAGTTCAAGCACTTCCACAAAGCAACACACAACACAGAAGAGGTCATCTGGGTGGGGGCATGTAAAGGTTGTTTGTATAGAACAGTAAAAAATATTGTCACCAATTAAATTAAGCATAAGCTCAGCTTTCGCAGAACTCAACGGTGGCCTTGCTCCCCTGGTGGGAGGTGACATCCTTGTTCCTCTGCTTCTTCTGAAAATTCAATGGGGAAAGAGCTGCACTTCCTGGCAAGGACAGAAAGCTGCTGCCAGTGGGGCAGCAGGGTCACCTTTATCTGAGGGTTTCCAGAGGCTTTAGGCAGCTTATAGTGAAGCACAAGCTGAGGGGCTAATGCCCACTGCCCACCTGATGTAGCATCTTTATGGCCAGATCCAGTGGGCCACTAGGGTGGTGCAATGTGTCCTCATGTCACAAGTCCAGCATGTAAAGGTTGTTTGTACAGAACAGTAAAAAATATTGCCACCAATTAACTTATGCAAGAAAACAAACTAGGCTGAAATACATAATCCTGTCTTAGCTACAACTCCTTGGAATTCACCTGTTGGTTATTTCTAGAGGTTTCTGCAGGCTTTTAAAGATGATCTTTAAAAACTTTGTCATTTATCCTGCGGTTTTATTTTAGCCATAATGAAAGTCCACGAAGATTTCTTCTCTTACAAGACAGGGATATATAGACACGTTATCAGCACAAATGAAGATTCCGAAAAATATCAAAAGCTTCGGACACATGCAGTCAAGCTTACTGGGTAAGGAAGTTTCTTTTTTCTTTTTCTTTTTTATTAATCTTACAGAGTTTATTTTATTCTGATTGTAAATCTAGTACTTTCCTTAGAGACAATTTGTAAATACATAAATACAAAGTGAAAGAAATATTTTATCACCCAAAATAAGTAGCTACTGCTTTCCACATATATGTGCCTCAATATTGACACTGACATTTATCTTTTGTAAGTTATCTATGCATTTAATCACTTAGCTTACAAGTTAGTATCAGGGCACTGGCACAGTGCCTGATATCCTGACTTTGACTCCAGTACCAAAACCAAAGCGAAACAACCCACTCGTCAAAAATTAACATCATAGTAAAAAGTTTTTTCAACTTAGCATATATTACTTTATGTGCAGTACTCTTTATTTTTTAAATAATTTTATTGAGAAATAAATAGCAGTGAGACAGTTTTAAAACTGATTAGTAAGACAGGTTCAATAATGAATACATTGCATATTGTTGTCTTAGTGTTTATTCATTGTACAACATACAGACCTGATATCTTGTCTACAAACACTATTAGAACAAATCTGTCTATTTATAGAATTAAGAGAATGTAGCTGTATATCTACCCTAACTATTTTGAATGTGCAGATATAAAATGGTTGTTCATTTGTATCCCCTTTTTTGTTTAACTTAGTCAGAGAAGGATATTCCATTGTCATTTAAATATTATAGGTACATGAATTCAGCAAAATATTCAATATAATCCAGTAGTCCATAATAGTAGTGGGTTTTCCATAAGGCTGACAATGTTAGATGTTGTTAACTTGAGCCATTTACAGCTTAGCCTATTAATATGGCTTTATTTTTTATACTTTGCTTTTAAACTTTTCTGCTGGATGGACCAGGTTAAAGCAAGACTTATACAACAATAAATGTAGCTTTTGTATCTGACAAGGTCAGTCAAATCCCTCAGGATATATCCTGAGACCCTGTACCGCAGTTGGTAGATCCTTTGTCTGTGTCAGCCATGTAGATGAGTCACGGCCATTGCTTGACCAAGTTGCTGTCTGTGGAAGCCCAAGAGAAAGTTTTCTCTCCATGTGACTGGTTACGCACACTCTACATCATGATCACTTTCCTCTGTGGCCCCATAATCTCCTTGATCAGAAAATTTGGGACACAATTGAGTTCCATGATGCTACAGTACAGGTTCTCCTATGTCCTCAGTCCTCACTGACCTTGAAAAGCTAGGGCCAAAATGTTGGCTGTCCTTGCAGCACCTGTTTTTCTCTAACTTTTTGTCTACAAACTTAGGTTGTTAATGCTCCAGAAGAGAAACTTATTCTTGTTACCGTGCAACATAGGCAGTTGTACTTATCCTCACTATCTGTCTGAATAGCAAACATTTTAGGCATAGCATGGAACGGGTATAGAAAGGAATAACACAATTAAAAGGAAAGAGAGAACTTGAGGATTAGACAGTGAAGAGAGCAAGGAAAAAAGCTAGGAAACATAACGGGGCAAAGCCTACACTTATGTGTACAAGATGGGTAAGGCAATGATCCTAGAATCTTCAGCAGGTTTTTGAAACTAGCAGTTAATTGGTAGGATTCTCACCCTGATTAACTATACATGCTGATACCTGTGAACCAACCAACTGCACTGAAGATAGAAATGTGTAAAACTAGGGTCATGCTTGGAATACCTGTCATTCTGGTCTTCTAAATGTGTACTGCTTGTCATGATGTATCAATTACTGCTATACTGTCTCTCAAGTAAATATTTGTTTAAAAAAACAGGGGGTAATAAATGAAATCAAGAGACAAGAAAAAAAAATGTCATAAGACTGTTCAGCTCCAATGCTGTATATGGTTAGATTTCTAAATTTCTGTGTAAAAATGTGTAATTGTTAATTCCTATATTTTTAATTTTTTTCCTCAATTTCTGTGGGAACTTAAAAGTTAACATATCAATGCTTGATATAGTACTCTTTTTAATAGAAGAAGCATGAGAATAAATTTTTTATTCGTAGTTATTCAGAAGACAAGATGTGGACATGATGTTTTGTCTAAACAACATTAGTACAAATCTTTCTTCTCATTGATCCAAGAGAAAGTGGCTGTATATATATCATATATATATGTATATGTATGTATAAATCTTTACAACTATATTTTAGTAAATCTTAAATTCACAATACAAATAATTTATTCTTATGCTTC